>CAUYLG010078599.1:0-169809 GCA_963573385.1 Cacajao melanocephalus | reverse complement strand
GTGATGAAGTTTTTTCTGTTTCTTAGTTTTCCTTTGGCGGACGCCCCTTCCCTGCACAGCTGGACCTTCCCGGTTCGGCTGTGCTTACTGTGAAACTCTCCGTCCTCAGCGCTTCCAATTGCTGTTCTCCTTGTGGGGTTGGGACCAGCCGAGCCGGACTCAAAGGGCACCCCGTCCCGTATACTCCGTGCTGAGAAGCGCCATGCTGGGGCGCCGGTAAAACAGCCGCGCTGGCCAAAAAAGTTTCGCTGGCGACCCGTGTGGCTCCTCCGCTGGGAATCTCCCAGTCTGTGGGCAACAAAAATTCATCTGAAGGTGCGACGTCCACTCGCTCTCTGTGCTTTCACTGGGAGCTACAATCCTGAGCTGTTGTTAATCGGCCATCTTGGATCTCTCCGGTATGTCATATATTATTGATCCAGTTTGACAAAACTAAATCTCAGTGAGTAAGTGATTGGCTCAAGTTCATAAGGTCAGATAGAAGCAGACATCTCTCATGCTTGTAGTCTGTTGTCTTCTGTGTTTACCCTATGTTTATTTAGTCTCTATCTCAGGAAGTGCTTAGACAATTGGGTGAAAACTTTTAGGGAGAAGAATATAAATTCCATTTGATTGGAGGAATTATTCATGGTCCCAATGTGACTGATTCCCAGGGAGTAGCTTTACATCTTTGAGTGCTCACAGCCTGCATTATCTGTGTTGGCCACCCTAGGGTACCAATGTATTGGCAAGTCCACTTTGGTCTAATACTATCAAGCCCAAGTTGCAGCCTCCACACATCCTATTCAGTTACCAACTGGAAAAGTAGATAATCAACTCTGATGCTGGGGAATACCACAGGCTAATTCGCATTAACCCTTGTTACATGCAGCTCAGTATTACTGAGATGGATGAGGATCAGATACTGTCTTAGTCCATCTGCGTTGCTCTAACAGAATGCCTGAGACTGGGTAATTTATAAAGAATATAAATTTACTTTCTCACTGTTCTGGAAGCTAGGAGGTTCAAGACCAAGGCACCGGCAGGTTTGGTGTTTGGTGAGGTGTCGTTCCTCATTGATGACACCTTGTTTCCTGCATCGTCACCTGGTGGAAAGTGGGAGGCAAAGATGGCAAGAGAGAGCAAGGGAGCTCTTTGAAGCCTTTTTTATAGTGGCATTAACCCATTCATGATGGTGAGCCCCCATGACTTAATCACTCCCAAAAAGCCCCTCCACTTAATACTGTCACATTAGGGATTAAATTTCAACACATGAATTTTGGGTGGCATACAACATTCAAACCAGAGCAGATACCTAAGCTAATATGGTGTTAAAATTAAGTTCACACACCCCTGTGCACTCTTGGTGAGAGTGTAAAATGGTTTAACTGCTATAGAAAACAGTATGGTAGGTCTTCAAAAAGTAAAAAAAAATAGCATTACCATATGAACCAACAATTCCACTCTGAATATTGAGCTCTGGCGCGTGAATTGTACTGCAGAGTTGGTCTCAACTTGAAGCAAGCCTTTTGTCTCTCACCTTGGTCAGTCACTGGTTATGGGCTGCTAGGGCTGGGGGTGTGAGGAAGCTTTAGGCTACATCAGTCGCTGAAGGAGAGGGTGGCTATGAGCCGTTAGCTGCCACCACTCACAGTAGCTTATATGCGAATCCACTGGCCAGGTGGAAGGGATGCAGGCAGGACACCGTAGAAACAATCAATCACAAACTAGTTGGAGAAATGGCTCATTCCAGATCTGAAACAGAAAATGTGGAATGAGCTTGGCACATCTTGTCAAACCATAAAGCAAGGAAGCATCAAAGACTACTGGGATCATGTCAGGACCAGGAGTAAACTTGGAGAGGCTCCTACTGCTCAATCAATAAGAATAATGATCATGGCAGGTTGAAATACATCCATATATTGAAAATCTATGAATCTATGATATTTTTAAAAACTATTTTATTGGTGACTTTTGGAGAGTGCTAGGGAACTAACTCACTTCTAAAAAGTGGTAAAGGGAAAGAAGCAAGCATTTTCCTATCTTTGCTTTAAGGATTATTCTACATGGTGATCAAATCATTGTTGAAGGAAGAAGGAATGATGAAATTATAGTTTCACCGTTTTGCAAGCCCTAATAAAATAACGAACCTAGGTATTCATCATCAATACATTGCCAACACAGATGGACTAAGGCAGTATCTGATCCTCGTCCGTTTTAGTAATACTGAGCTGCATGTAACAAGGGTCAATGCCAATTAGCCAGCTGGTATTCCCCAGCGTCACAGTTGATTATCTACTTTACCAGTTTATAATTGAATAGGATGTGTGGAGGCTGCAGCATGGATTTGATAGTATTAGACCAAAGTGGACTTGCCAATACATTGGTACCCTAGGGTGGCCAATGACTGCTAACACATGAGAGAGTGACAACCACACATATGTGCCTCCTGATGAAAGTACACAAAAGGACTTACGAAGTATTCTTGCTAAAAAATTGAACCTAAATCAGATCAAATTGCTAGTTCTAATTATAGATTTATATAAAATATAGGTGACAGAGGAATATGTTAAATGATAAGGTAAAGATAGTGAAGACACATTTAGCAAAGTTGAGGTGTGGGAAACTCTAGAACAAATACCCCCAGTTTCTTTGACAAATTATAAGAAAAAATGTGGGAATGATAGTCTGTACATGAAACAAGACTTAAAAGACCTACCAACCAAATGTAACATGTATGGCTTATTTGGGTGAGTAAACTGAGTCTAAAAAAAGAGAAAGTGGGGGAAATTTGAACAATGAATTTTATTTTTTCTGAGACAAGTTCTCTGTCACCCAGTCTCAAGCGCAGTGGCACAATCATGGCTGACTGCATCCTCAGCCTCCTGGACTCAGGTGATCCTCCTGCCTCAGTCTCCTGAGAAGGTGGGGCTACAGGTGTGTGCCACCATGCCTGGCTAATTTTGTAATTTTTTTGAAGAAAGATGGTCTTGCTTAGTTGCCCAGGCTTGGATATTTGATAATATTAAGACACTTATAAAAATATTTTAGAGGCCGGGCACGGTGGCTCACACCTGTAATCCTAGCACTTTGGGAGGCCGAGGTGGGTGGATCACCTGAGGTCAGGAGTTCAAGACCAGCCTGGCCATCATGGTGAAACCCCATCTTTAAAAAAAAAAATTTTAGATTGATAATGGTATTTTCATATTATTAAAAATAATCCTATCTTTTAGAGATGCATACTAAAATATTTAGTAATGAAGTAGAATCCCTTAGATTGGCTTTAAAATCATCCAGTGAGGTAGGGGAGAAAATGTGGATGGGGTATAGTTGAAATAGTACTCACCAGGAGATGGTGATTGTTAAAGCTGGGTGTGTAAATGGCAGTTCTCTATACTTTTCCTTCGTTGTATAAGCATAAAAATTTCCATAATGAAAGGTTTAAGACATTAGAAAAAAGAACCTTTACTTGGAAGTTTGCATCATCAACACTTTGTTTCATTAAGTCCCTCTTCTGGCTTTTGTTTTCCATAGAGTAACCTAAATTTTTGTTACTAACAATTTGAGATTTTAGATATTTATTATTAAAAGGTTTTTAGAAAGGCAGAGGTGGAAATATTATTCCGATGGCCATCTTCTGATTTCTTTTTACTTCTTTTTTTCTTTTAACAAAGAACTATTTGCTTATTTGTTGGCTTTTTACTTAGAACATTTAACAAACCGTATTAGTGAATGGAGTATAAATGTGCTTATTATTTAAAACTTAAATAATATAAAATAGACAGGACATATATAAGCATATTCTTCTGTTTTAATATCTAGAACTGATTTTGTTCCCCCCGAGACTGCTGTTTTTGTTCTTTGCTGGTTTATTGATCTGAGACTAGAATCATCATTGAAACAAAACTGACCTTAAAGGCAACATGCTATCACATTGCTTGAGTTTGTGAAATTTTCTAGCTGAAATTCAAATGATAGCTGGTCTAACAATTTTTTGTTAGTAAGTAGAATTCTTACATTTCAGTATTACTTTATTCCAGCAAATTATACATATATCTTTTCACAGAGCTCATGAAATTTTGATGATGGCTAAAACACAAGATATTGAGTTGCTTAATCGATTTGAGTTAATCTTTAATATTGACATCACATGCCATCATGTGACTCTCTGCTCAGGAGATGGCTTTCCAGTAGTAGATTATTTGCTTTCATTTTGCTGCTCATACTTCTAATTTTCTATTGCTAAATAGGGAGGCACGCCAGTGATTTATGCATTTCTAACTGTGTACATAGCTTAATTAAGAAAGGTTGAAACTATCATTAAGATGCTTTAGAATTATCTGTGAATTTTATTTATATATTAGCCCTAGTAGAAATAGGCATTATTAATTGAGAATGGAGTATAATTTTTAGCTACTATGCCAAACACAATAAAAATGCCCTATTTACTTTTTCCAAAACTGGATAGCTGGATTTGGATATCTTTCAGAAGCAATGGGGTCCTTACAGGACATGTGCTTTCATGCTACTAATTTTCATGACTTCCAGCCACAGAAAAATAATTATCTTTAAGTGGCCAGCATTCATGTTGAAAATGAGCCCATTTTTCTTGGCCATCAGAATAACCATTTCCCTTGAACTATGATAATCAGTTCTGACATACTGCTTTGAGCCTTTTCTCCTGCATTTCAAGAAGGTTAAACATTAGTGAGCATAAACCTTTGTCCCAGGAGTTCAGAAGGGCAAAAATTATTCATTTGACCTGAACATATACTTTAAAGTGGATTTCTACATTCATTCAGCTCTTGGAGTTTTAACAAAGAGGTGTTTGAAAAATCATTAGCCAAGTTTCTTGCACACGCACCTCCCCCTCCCTTTGCTTGGTGCTTCTTTTGGTCTCTGTGAGACTAAACATTAGCCACCCATTTAATAAAATGTTAATGAGTTAGGCAGGCTTGCTTTCTTCCACTGATGGCAAATAGAGAAACTGTGACTTTTACCAATAAAGAGAAACCACTTGGATTAAATTTTCACGTTGTTGATCTTTTGAGTTGCACTATTTCCTGTCTTTAGGAGTAGAAGGCTGAATATGGTTGGAGAGTTTTAGAATTCTGCAGTCTATGGCATGTTCTTGAAAACCTGGGTTTTTTAAAAATAAAAAAATAAAACTTTTGGGTTAAGGTGGGAAATGGAGTAGGAAGATCAGTCAGTTGGATGTCAGGCATTGTCTGATTCTTTTGTCAGTTACTTGCTTTATATTCTAATTTTCGCTTGTTCTTTTATTTTTTTATTTTTATTTTTGAGACAGAGTCTCCCTCTGTCACCCAGGCTGGAGTGCAGTGGCATGATCTCAGCTCACTGCAACCTCCTCCTTCCAGGTTCAAGCGATTCTCCTGCCTCAGGCTCCCAAGTAGCTGGGATTACAGGCATGCACCACCACACCTGGCTAATTTTTGTATTTTTAGTAGAGACAGGGTTTTACCATGTTGGCCAGACTGGTCTTGAACTCCTGACCTAAGCAATCTGCCCACCTTGGCTTCCCAAAGTGCTGGGGTTATAGGCGTGAGCAACTGCACCTGGCCTGCTTTCTAAGAAACATACTAACATGGTTCCTCCAGAGTAATTTCTTCATTTTAGTTCTATCTCTTATTCTGACTTTAATAATGAGAGGAGTTATGTCACTTTAGAGGAAAGAGACTGTGCTTTGTGTTCTAAACCTTAGCCCAGGGAATTGCAAAATTTCAATACATTTTTAATAATGAATCTCTAGACTATTGTTCGGAAGAGTTACTGCTTTACTTTAGCTAAGAGAAAATTGTAAGGTGAGAAGTCAGAGTGAAGAGTGGATAAAAGGAAAATCACAGGTTCAGTTATTGTGATGAATTAACAATTTGGGTTGTATGTTACGTATCCAAAGTACCTTTCTTGATACTCTTTTGAAAGGTGTCTAGTCATTGTGGGAATACAAAGTTTGAAAATGTCTTTATCATGTGTTATAATAGCACCTACTTTAGTAATGGGCTAGGCCCAGTTTAATTGTGCTTGAGCTAAGACTTAAACCTTTTAGTAAACATGAGGACTATCATGGAGGGGCTGAGTGTGCATTCTGGAACTATACAGCCTAATGTGAGTTTAAATTCTGGCTTCAGCACTTAACAGCTCAGCGCCTTTGGGCAAGTGAGTTACTTAGTTTCTCTGTGGCTCAAGTTCCTTAAGTTTAGAATGGGGGTCATGACTTCATAGTGCTATTGTGTGGATTAATCTATTTATAGATTTGAGTAAGCAAGAAAATTTAATCATGGTATACTACTTAATTCAGGAGTGAATAATATTAAGATGCAAGTGACCATAATATCACTGAATATGGATTTTTGCAAAAATTCTGTAAGAAAGATATAATCTTTATCTTAATAGGACTGAATAGATGATAACTACAATGAATAAACCTAGGAATACCACTATATGCATATTACTTGGAACTATTAAGACAAGATATGTAGACAATTGAAAGTGGTTATCTCTGAGAAGGTGGGAGGAAGAGCAAGAGGACCACAATTTTTGTGTATGATCTATTTATTTATTCGAGTACAAAGAGAAGTCAAATTTATTCTCTCTCACCAGTAACCATTTAACTCACTCTCTACTCCTAAGAAAAAACTCAAGGCAGGTTCCACAACTTTACTGGCCATTTTTAGATAATGGAAAGTTCTTGGGTCACTGTCAAGCATTAATAATTTTAGCTTTATCTTATAATAATATAACTCCAGGCCTGGCATGGTGGCTTACGCTTGTAATCCCAGCACTTTGGGAGGCCAAGGTAGGCGGATCACAAGGTCAAGAGATCAACACTATCCTGGCCAACATGGTGAAACCCTGTCCCTCCTAAAAAAATGCAAAAATTAGCTTAGTGTGGTAGCACATGCCTGTAGTCCCAGCTACTCTGTAGGCTGAGACAAGAGAATTGCTTGAACTTGAGAGGCGGAGGTGGCAGTGAGCCGAGATCGCGCCGCTGCACTACAGCCTGGGCACCAAGAGCAAAACTCCGTCTTAAAAAACAAATAAACACACAAATATACACACACACATACACACAAAATATATATATATCTTCTGGCCTTGTGACTTATTACAACTTCATATTCAATGTTAATATTTTTTCCTTTCTTTCAGCTTGAGGGAGATTCAGGCTGCAGTCGCAAAGAACATGGTTGGATTTTTTTCTCTTCTTTCCTCATTTTCTCCTATCCCTCCTGTTGTTGCTTCTGACTGCTCTAGGATTGGCCATAGAGAGAGGGAATTAGCGGACAAGGGCCTAGTTTTGCACAGCCCTTATAGTTATGACCTGGCAGTTGGTGTCCTCTGAATGTGTTGCAGTTCCTTTCATCTGGGAAAAGTCATTTCTTTGCTTGTGTATTCCTGTCTTGATCCTCTGAGCTTCTGGTGGTTCATCCTCTCGATTTGGTCCCTCCTTCCATCCACGAGTTCCTCTTGGATAGGATCTCTTTGAATAGGAGCTTAAACTAGCTCCCTCTGTCTCTGGGTTCCTAACCAGCCTCCCAAAAGCATTTGCCACGCAGGGGCAGCTCAATGCCAAGCAGGCCTTTTATTCTGGCCACAGTCTTCACCTTTAGAGTCTTTTAGTAAGAGTCATATTCTAGTCACATGTTCCTTAACTCCAGGAGAGACATGTTTTGCACTTCAAGGCGTCTCCTTGAACCCCTCTCCCTTGGTTTAAGGCATAGGATATGCACACCAACCTCTCTTCTAGGAGGATATGCTCAAGGCATCATTAGTGTTCTCCAAAACAACCTCTCCTGCTAATTTCTGGCTTTGTCTTCCTCTCATAGAGTGGTGATGGACTCATGTTGCTCTAGCCTGTGTCACACTCACCTAACATGGTCCTCATAGATGGTTTAGCACAAGGCATTTCATACATTTATTGGAAAGGTTTTTTTTTTTAACTTCCAATTAATTATAGGTCTATACCTGGCCCTTTATTGCATGACTGGTCTTCAGTTCACATTGCACTGGTGACATATTATGTGAATTCAACAGCACCTGAAATAGTTGTTCAACAAGACAAGTCTATTGACCAGTTGTACTTCCAAAACAATGTCAAATTATTCTAAAAGTCTCTAAATACTTCTAATTTCTGGATTTATCTTATAGCAAACCAGTAAAAACAGTTCTCACACTGGCAGTTGTCCATGGGCATATTTTGAGTTGTACTGTTCCAACACTTTCCTTTAGGATTTGGGGATAGTGGCATTTATTGTGTTGTTCCCAGCCTGTGGGAAATCAGTTGAAACTGACTAAAAAAGTTCTACTTTGATATCCTGTTATAATTAGAATAGATTTTCATTAATTCCACATATTTATTAAGCATTTGCTCTGTGCCACAGATCCCATAAAAATAAAAACAAAAACAAATCACTATATTTATTTACTTATTTATTTAGAGATGGAGTCTTGCTCTGTCACCCAAGCTGGAGTGCAGCAGTGCAGTCTTGTCTCACTGCAACCTCCACCTTCCAGGTTCAAGTGATTCTCCTGGCTCAGCCTCCTGAGTAGTTGGGATTACAGGTGGCTGCCATCACGCCCAGCTAATAATTTGTATTTTTTTTTAGTAGAGATGGGGTTTCACCATGTTGGTCAGGCTGGTCTTGAACTCCTGACCTCAAGTGATCCACCCACCTTGGCCCCTCAAAGTGCTGGAATTACAGGTGTGAGCCACTGCGCCTGGCCAAATAACTAAATTTGTATTGTGCTAGGAGGTGATAATTGATATGAAAAAAATGCTTCTGGTAAGGGGGAAGATAGTGTTGTGGTGGGATGGTGGGTTTACATTGCACAGTCAGGGAACATTATTTGATAAGGTGACATCTGATCAGAACCAGGTATCTGGGTAAGAGCCTTTTAGGCCAAAAGTACTTTAGCATTATTTGCTTCTTTTTTTTTTTTTTTTTTTTTTTTTGAGACAGAGTTTCGCTCTTGTTGCCCAGGCTGGAGTGCCATGGTGCGATCTCAGCTCACCGCAACTTCTGCCTCCCAGATTCAAGTGATTCTCCTGCCTCAGCCTCCAGAGTAGCTGGGATTACAGGCATGGGCCACCAGGCTCGACTAATTTTGTATTTTTAGTCGAGACAGGGTTTCTCCATGTTGGTCAGGCTGGTCTTGAACTCCTGTGACCTTAGGTGATTTGCCCACCTTGGCCTCCCCAAGTGTTGGGATTACAGGTGTGAATTAGCCATTATTTGCTTCTTAATTTGTAGGCATATTTTACTTTGATACAAATACAAGTCAATTTAAAAATGAATGGCGAAAAAATGACGGGGAGATAAAGACATGTAAAGAGCGTTTGTAAATTACCCTTTAAAGGAGTTTGCCTAAAAAGAGACTAAGGAATTTAGGCAGTAAGCCAGGGAGGTCGTAGGATTCAGAGAGATCTTTGTAAGATGAGAGACATTTGAGATATTTTAGGAAGAAGAAAAGGGGCCTTTCTTGGGCCTGGACAGAATGCAGGTGAGGGTAAGGGTAGAAGTGGATACATTTGGGGATAGCTAGAAGTTGTTAAAGAAAATTAGTGCTGATAACCCAGTTGCTGTTTGATGGTTGGATATTTGTTGAGGGATTAAGCTGCTTGGTTGAGTAGTGTTGTCAAAGCATGTTCCAGCCATTTAGAATTGGAAGTTAAGGTGAATGTTTCAGCTGATCCAAGGTAGAGGGTGGAATTGATAGCTCTAGAGGAGGCGGCTGGGATATTAATGTCAAGAGAATGCTTGAAATGATGCGTCATGAGGCTTGATGAGGAAGAACAGGAAATCTTAATGGCAGTCATGGGTCCGACCAGGAACAGAGCATTAGAGGTCTGGATTAGCTTGAAGAGGAGTGAGAGAGCTGGAGAGCCAGAAGTTGGAGGTCACAGTGTTGGATTGCAATGAGAGTTCTGAGTTGGTTTAGTACCAGGTGATGTCATCATCCAGAATGGGGCCATGGCATGCTGGGTGAAGAGAAGATAAAGATTATTTGAGCTCTGGAGGTGAGGAACTTTTGTAGCTGAGGTGTTGGCTGGCTCATCCACATATATGTGGAAATCTTCCGGATGACTACATTCAAAGTGGAGAAGAAGCAATGAGTCAGGTTCCAAAGTCCTCAGCAAATGAGGGGGTGTGGCCAGAGGTCAGACAGTGACAATTCAGGGAAAGGAAGCCGGTATCGTTGGATGATGGTTCCCCCTCACAGAGGAACAGGATTTCGATGAGACATGCAGGAGAAGCAGCAGCCTCTGCTGGAGCGATGCAGAGGTATGGAGAGCAGGCACTTAACAAACACACGTGGAATGACTGAGGTAAGACAAGCAGTGGAGATGGCACTTTTGTGAGGAGTTAGAGCTTCCTGACAATGAAATGAAGGTTCCAAAGGGCACCTAGAAAAGAGTTGACTAGGAGGGCAGCAGTGGATAAGCTACAGAGTAGCAAAAGGATGATAGTCTTTGAGAAGAGAGTTGCCCACAGGGCTTGAATTTGGGGTAGTGTACAAGTATGGTAGGGAGAAGTGGTGTGGTGGATGAGTTCACCTGTGCTGAGATTCCAGGAGCTCTAGGGATGGAGCCAAGGGTAGCCACAGACAGCCCTCTGCCATTGACACCAATAGTCTGTAGCCTTTGCTCCTGGCCTGATGGTGTGTCCATGAGACACTCTGGTCTGTCCTTAGGATCCATGAGCTTTTCAAAGGCTTTTTGAGATCACTGGGACCTAAACACAAATTATTGATGCTAAAATAAGAAGCTTGAAACTTAATTTAAAAAATCATCTTTAATTAAATGACTAGTCATAATTTCAACTGCCCAGTTGCAATTCAACTTTTATGTAATTGTGCATAAGTGAAATTTAAAACTACACAAAAATAACTTTTAAAAAAATTTATTTATTTATTTATATATTTTTTTAAAGATGCGGTTTCACCATGATGGCCAGGCTGGTCTTGAACTCCTGACCTCTGGTGATCCACCCACCTCGGCCTCCCAAAGTGCTAGGATTACAGGCATGAGCCACTGTGCACGGCCCAAAAATAACTTTTAACAAAATATATTTTTCAAATAGTAAAAGCACTTTCAAACATTTAGTGGAAAATGTATTGAACATGTCTGAGTATATGTGTAATATGGTGGTACCTGTAAAAGAGTGTATGTGTAATGTGATGGTACCTGTAAAAGAGTATATATGTAATGTGGTGGGACCTGTAAAAGAGTATATGTGTAATGTGATGGGACCTGCAATAAAAAATGTATTGAACGTGTCTGAGTATATGTGTTATGTGATGGGACCTGTAAAAGAAATCCTCTGAGCATCTTTTTTTTCTTTTTTTTTTTTTTGAGACGATTCTCGCTCTGTCACTAGGCTGAGGTGCAGTGGTGTGATCTCGGCTCACTGCAATCTCCACCTCCCAGGTTGAAGCGATTCTCCTGCCTCAGCCTCTCTAGTAGCTGGGACTACAGGCGCGCACCACCACAATGAGCTAATTTTTGTATTTATTAGTAGAGATGGAGTTTCACCATGTTGGCCAGGACAATCTCTTTACCTCATGATGCACCTGCCTTGTCCTCCCAAAGTGTTGGGCTGTGAGTGTCTGAAAACATCTCTGGCTTAGGTTGCAAATAGAAGCTCAGTCAGAAGTTGTTCAGCAGGTATGTGTTTGTGTGCAATTGAAGACGGTATTAGTAAAGATAACCAGGTCTGTCATACGACCTTGCTTATGTGGCTGAGAAAGGGATCCGCTAGTCTGAGGAATCTCTCCTTTTAAGGGTGTTAGTTTTGATGTCTACTTTTGGTGATTTGGTGGCCTAATTTTATTATTTCTTCAAGAGCTCTTAAATATTACATGATTTAAGACGCACGTGGAGAGATTAAAAAGGATAGATATTTTTCAGGCTCATGTGGGAAAGAAGGTAGAATTTGGAGTTTAAGAACTGGATTTAAACTGGAATAATCACTTATCTCTTTTAGCTATCATTTTCCCTTATGCAGAATGAGAATGATAGCAATGTATACTTCGCAAGATTGTTGCAGGGATTAAATGAGATATTTTTGACAAGTTTTATGAGCCATTAAATGCACTACACATGTAGTTATGGTTGACAGTGGTTTTAGGTGGTGATAAGAGGGATGAAAAGAAAGCAAGACAGTGGATTCATTACCCCCATTGGCTCATGTGCCACCTTCATTTATTTATTTTATTTATATAAAATTATTTTTAATTGTTTTTTTAAGAGATGTGACCTCACTCTGATGCCCATGCTGGAGTGCAGTGGTGGACTCATGGCCCTCTGCACCCTTAAACTCCTGGGGTCAAGTGATCCTGTCACCCTGACCTCTCAAGTTACTGGGATTATAGGTGTGACCCACTAGATGCAACCTTATTTTTAATTTTTATGGATACTAATAGTTGTACATATTTATGGGATACATATTTTAAAAAAATTTTTTTATTTTTCAATAGTTGCAAGTTTAGCAGATGTTTATTTTAAGAGACAGAGTCTCTCTGTGTTGCCCAGACTGGAGTGCGTTGGTTATTCACAGGTGTAAAGTATGCTACAATACTCCTAGGTTCTAGTGATCCTCCCACCTCAGTCTCCCAAGTAGTAGGACTATAGGTATGCACCACGGAGCCTGGCTTACTGTGGTATTTTGAGACAGGCATAGTGTGTAATGATCAGATCACAATTGGGATATTCATCACCTCAAACATTTATCATTCCTTTGTGCTGGGAGACATTCTACACCTTCTCTTCTAGCTAGTTTGAACTATACAATAAAGTATTAACTATAGCTGTCCTATATTGCTACCAAACACTGGATCTTGTTCCTTCTGAGTGTATTTTTGTGCTCATTAACCAATCTCTCTTCATCTCCCCACTCTGCCCAACCTTCCCAACTTATGGTAAACACCTTTCTATTCTCTATCTTCGTGAGATCCGCTATTTTAACTCCAACATGACTGAGAGCAGGCAGTATTTTTCTCTTTGTGCTCGGCTTACATCACTTAACACCTTCCAGTTCCATCTATGTTGCTGTAAATGACAGAATTTCATTCTTCCTTATGGCTGAATAGTATTCCATTGTGTATATATATCACAATTTCCTTATCATTTCATCCACTGATGGACTTTTAGGTTGATTTCATATCTTGCAATTGAAATGCCTCAGTACATTGGTCTGGACAAAGATTTCTTCAGTAAGACCTCAAAAGCACAGGAAACCAAAGCAAAATGACAAATGGGATTACATCAAGCTAAAAAACTTCAGAGGAAACAATCAACAAAGAGAAGAGACAGCCCACGGAATGGGAAAAAAATATTTGCTAGCTAGTCATCTGACAAGTGATTAATAACCAGAATATATGAGGAACTCAAAGAACTCAAGAGCAAAAAACCAAATAATTTATTAAAATATGAGCAACAGATCTAAATAAATATTTCCCTAAAGAAGACATAAAAATGACCAACAGGTATAGGAAAAGATGCTCAACATCACTAATTGTCAAGGAAATGCAAATTAAAACTACAGTGGGATATTATCGTACCCTGGTTAAAATAGCTATTATCAAAAAGAAAATAAATGCTAGCAGAGATTCAGGGAGAGGAGAATGCTCATTGGTAGGAATGTAAATTAGTACAGCCACTATGGAAAGCTATGCCTAGCTTAAAAAGTTTAAATTTTAAAATTCTAGTTATTTTTAACTTAATAAAAAATGTCATCATACTTTATGTAATTATTTGAAATTCACTTTTATCACTTAATATGCTATTGCTAATATTCAACTGTATTGTTCACTATAGTTTATTTGTTTTGACTTTTGTATGATTATACCACAGTTTGCTCATTTGCTCTCTTGTACAAATGTGTTAAAAAACAAACATATGTCTCTTGGACATGTGTTTTCAGGCCTGTACTGTATGAGTGCCACTCTGAGTTTTCTTGTACATTCCCCTTACTGTTCACGTGCAGTTTTTCTTGTATATATGCTTGGTGGAATTGCTGGATCATAGGATATAGATGAAAGTTCAACTTTAGGAGATAATGCCAAAGTCTTTTTCAAAACACCTGTACCAATTTATACTTTCCTCTGCTATGTCTAAGTGAGCATGAGGAGCCATGTTATTTTCAACACATAGTAATATTAGATGTAAAAATTTTTTTTCAGTTGAACATATGCAATCTGTTAACCTCATTGTGGGCTTGATTTGCTTTACCCTGATTGTTGATGGTGCCACGCATCTTTTCTTTTCTTTCTTTTACTTTTTTTAAAAAAATTTTTTATTATTATTTTTTAAGTTTTTTTTCTCTCCCCACCCCTAACCCTTTCTTTTACTTTTAATTGCATTTATTTTAATGCTAAATTTACTCCCGTGTCATAAGTTTTTGTTTCTTCAGTTTCTTTGGGGATATCTTTTGCTTCTGGGCAACTTCCTCTTCTGGTTTAGGAACAATTTCTTCCTTTTCAGTAAAGATCATCTCGATGTGGCAGGGAGAGCTCATGTATGGGTTAATCCGACCATGAGCTCTGTAAGTCCAGCAGCATGTCTTACGTGCTTTGTTCACTTGGATATGCCCAATGACCAGAGAATCTACCTCTAAACCCTTAATTTCAGCATTACTCTCTGCATTTTTAAACATGTGCAGCAAAAATTCGGCACTCTTTTTGGGCCACCAAACTTGTGTCCAGCCCCATAGCTTGGCCTGGACACACCTACCTGCTCTGCCATGGTAATCTCAGAATGTTATACACTGTTTCTGTAAAGTGATATCTTTCAGATACTTGATGGCTTTTCATATATGCCTACCCTTGGTAGCCTGGGGAGTTTCATGAGTGTTCTTAAAGTGAACACGAAGATTTGAACCTCTTGATTTGCATGATTTTGTGGGGTTCTCTGGGTCAAATAGATAGCGAACCATTTTCACAGATTACCTCAGGCCATTTAGCGAAAGAGGAAAGAGCCCCACATGTCTTTTCATATGTTTATATCTTTTTGTGTGTTTGTTAGCCATATGTGTTTTCTCTTCTGCAAAATATCTGTCCATTTCATTTGCCTTTTTTCTTGTTTGGTTGTTTGTGTGTTTTTTACTGATTCAAGTGGGTTCTTTTTTTTTTTTCGATTTTTTTTCTTTGCTGTGCTTTAGGTTCTGGGGTACATGTGCAGATCATGCAGGATTTTTGCCTAGGTACATACATGGCAATGTGGTTTGCTGCCTCCGTCCCCGTCACCTATATCTGACATTTCTCCCCGTTATCCCTCCCCAACCTCCCCACCCCCTGCTGTCCCTCCCTAGCCCCGCCCAACAGACCCCAGTGTGTGATGCTCCCCTCTCTGTGTCCGTGTGTTCTCACTGTTCAACACCCGCCTATGAGTGAGAACATACGTTGTTTGATTTTCTGTTCTTGTGTCAGTTTGCTGAGAATACTGGTTTCCGGATTCATGCACGTTCCCTGCAAAGGACACGAACTCATTGTTTTTTACAGCTGCATAGTATTCCATAGTGTATATGTGCCACATTTTCTTTGTCTAGTCTATCATTCATGGGCATTTGGGTTGGTTCCAGGTCTTTGCTGTTGTAAACAGTGCTGCAGTGAACATACGTCTGCTTGTGTCTTTATAATAGAACTATTTATAATCCTTTGGGTGTATACCCAGTAATGAGATTGATGGGACAAATGAAATTTCTGTTTCTAGGTCCTTGAGGAATCATCACACTGTCTTCCACAATGGTTGAACTAATTTACACTCCCACCAACAGTGTAAAAGTGTTCCTATTTCTCCACATCCTTTCCAGCATCTATTGTCTCCATATTTTTTAATGATCACCATTCTAAATGGCATGAGATGGTATCTCAATGTGGTTTTTATTTGCATTTCTCTAATGACCAGTGATGATGAGCATTTTTTGTATGTTTCTTGGCCTCATAGATGTCTTCTTTTGAAAAGTGTCTGTTCATATCCTTTGCCCACTTTTGAATGGGTTTGTTTGTTTCTTGTAAATCTGTTTTAGTTCTTTGTAGATTCTGGATATTAGCCCTTTGTCAGATGGGTAGATTCTAAAAATTTTTTCCCATTCTGTTGGTTACCTAATGATTGTTTCTTTTGCTCTAGAGTTTAATTAGATCCCATTTGTCTATTTTGGCTTTTGTTGCCAGTGCTTTTGGTGTCTTAGTCATGAAGTCCTTGCCTGTGCCTCTGTCCTGAATGGTTTTGCCTAGGTTTTCTTCTAGGGTTTTCATGGTGTTCGGTCTTATGTTTAAGTCTTTAATCCATCTAGAGTTAATTTTAGTGTAAGGTGTCAGGAAGGGGTCCTGTTTCTGCTTTCTGCACGTGGCTAGCCAGTTTTCCCAACACCATTTATTAAACAGGGAATCCTTTCCCCATTGCTTGTTTTTGTGAGGTTTGTTAAAGATCAGATGGTTGTAGATGTGTGGCATTTCCTCTGAGGCATCTGTTCTGTTCCATTGGTCTATATCTCTGTTTTGGTGCCAGTACCATGCTGTTTTGATTACCGTAACCATGTAGTATAGTTTGAAGGTAGGTAGCGTGATGCCTCCAGCTTTGTTCTTTGTGCTTAGGATTGTCTTGGCTATGTGGGCTCTCTTTTGGTTTCATATGAAGTTTAAGGTGTTTTTTTTTTTTTCCAGTTCTGTGAAGAAGGTCATTGGTAGCTTGATAGGGATAGTGTTGAATCTATGAATTGCTTTGGGCAGTATGGCCATTTTCATGATATTGATTCTTCCTAACCATGAGCATGGAATGTTTTTCCATCTGTTTGTGTTCTCTTTTATTTCCTTGAGCAGTGGTTTGTAGTTCTCCTTGAAGAGGTCCTTTATATCCTTTGTTAGTTGTATTCCTAGGTATTTTCTTCTCTTTGCAGCACTTGTGAATGGGAGTTTGCTCTTGATTTGGCTCTATGTTAGTCTGTTATTGGTGTATAGGAATGCTTATGATTTCTGCACATTGATTTTGTATCCTCAGACTTTGCTGAAGTTGCTTATCAGTTTCAGGAGTTTTTGGGCTGAGACGATGGGGACTTCTAAATATACAATCATGTTGTCTGCAAATAGGGACAGTTTGACTTCCTTCTTTTCTAATTGAATACCCTTTATTTCTTTTTCTTGCTTGATTCCTCTGGCTAAAACTTCCAATACTATAATGAATAGGAGTGGTGAGAGAGGGCACCCTTGTCTAGTGCCAGATTTCAAAGGGAATGCTTCCAGTTTTTGCCCACTCAGTATGATATTGACTGTAGGTTTGTTGTAAATAGCTTTTATTATTTTCAGATATGTTCCATTGATACCTAGTTTATTGAGAGTTTTTAGCATAAAGGCTATTGAATTTTGTCAAAGGCCTTCTCTGCATCTATTGAGATAATCGTGTGGTTTTTGTCTTTGGTTCTGTTTGTGTGGTGAATTACGTTTACAGACTTGCATATGTTGAACCGGCCTTGCATCCCCAGGATGAAGCCTACTTGATCGTGATGGATAAGCTTTTTGATTTGCTGTTGCAATTGGTTTGCCAGTATTGTATTGAAGATTTTTGCATCTATGCTTATCATGGATATTGGCCTGAAGTTTTCTTTTTTTGTTGTCTCTGCCAGGTTTTGGTATCAGGATGATGTTGGTCTCATAAAATGATTTGGGACGGATTCCCTCTTTTTATATTGTTTGGAATAATTTCAGAAGGTGTGGTACCAGCTCCTCTTTGTATATCTGGTAGAATTCAGCTGTGAACCCATCTGGACCTGGGCTTTTTTTGGTTGATAGGCTACTAATTGCGGCCTCAACTTCAGCCTTTGTTATTGGGTCTATTCAGGGTTTCAACTTCTTTCTGGTATAGGATTGGGAGGGTGCACGTGTTTAGGAATTTATTCATTTCTTCCAGGTTTACTGGTTTATGTGCATAGAGTTGTTTGTAGTAATCTCTGATGGTGGTTTGTATTTCTGTGGAATTGGTGGTGATATCCCCTTTATCGTTTTTTATTGCATCTATTTGATTCTTCTCTCTTTCTTTTTTGTTAATCTGGCTAGTGGTCTATTTTGTTGTTGTTTTCAAAAAACCAGCTCCTGGGTGAAGGACGGGAGGCCGAGGCAGGTGGATCTCTCAAGCTCAGGAGTTTGAGACTAGGCTGGGCAACACAAGACGTCCTCTCTGCTAAAAATAAAAAAAATTAACTAGGCATGGTGGTGCCACCTGCCTGTAGTGTTAGCTATTTGGGAGACTGAGGTGGGAGCTCATTTGAGCCTGGGAGGTTGAGGCTGAGATTGTGCCACTGCACTTCAGCCTAGGTGATAGAGCGAGACCCTGTCTCAATAAAAATAAAAATAAAAATAAAATCTCAGTTCCAGAGTTTTTCATACTGCATAGATTGTGTGAACGTGGGCCGTAAAGTGCACATGAGAATAGCTTGTGGTTATGAAGTCTTTTTTTCTACTCTGTCCAGCCACAAGCTTGACATGAGCAAATGTCCTTGCAATCTCAAGGTATTTTTGTTTGGTTTTCCTAGTTCATGATTTCCCTGGCTGTATTTGTTTCTGGTTTTGTTTATGTTTTTTTCACTGAGACTCCTTTGGCTTTGTCTTCCATCCTTTGCCTTCTGCCTTATGCCTTCTGTCTACTCTTTTGGCTTGGTGGTCAAGTGAAACTTTAGATGAGAGGGAATCAGCTCAACATTTCTGCATTTGTGCTTTTGCTTTTCTATTGCTCTAGCCTCTGAGAATTTTTCTTATTTTCCTGCCCCTTTGCTGATACATTTAAAAATATTTTATCCTGCCAGGTGCATGGCTCATGCCCATAATCCCAGCACTTTGGGAGGCCGAGGTGGGTGGATCATGACATCAGGAGATTGAGACCATCCTGGTTAACATGGTGAAACCTCATCTCTACTAAAAAGACAAAAAATTAGCCGGTGGTACATGCCTGTAGTCCCAGCTATTTGAGAGGCTAAGGCAGGAGAATCGTTTGAACCTGGGAGTTGGAGGTTGCAGTGAGCCGAGATCGTGCCACTGCACTCCAGCCTGGGTGACAGAGAGACTCTGTCTCAAAATATATTATATGTATATATTTTATCCAGCATTTTTAGCTACTGTACAGCAGGAAGTTTTGCTAGAATGTCAAGTCTGCAATATATCTGAGAAACCCTTGCTTTGTTTTACTATGACTAAAGAGGCTCCTCAAAATAGGTCCCCTCAGGTCAGAGGCATATGTACCCCGCAGTTCTAGCATCCATCCCTAGAGCCACCAAAAGTTAAAAAAAAAAATCTGTACATCATTGTCAAAGTGCATCAGCCATTGTCTGCCAAGACATAGCTTTTAGTCCTTACTTCTAGTATAATTTTATTTCTATGTAGGGCTCTGCAGTACATTTAGCCAATTGTTTCTCATCTCTTGATCTTAAAGCAGATGACACAGGACCTTCATTTCCTACAGAGGGTAGAATTCATGTTTACATAGCATATTGAGATGTGCTGTAGTGACTCGCTTATTTCAAGTCTCAAATTTCAGTAAATATTTGTCATTTCTGTTAAGCCAGATCAACTTCCTAATTGCACAATGTTTTGTTATAATTTGGAGTTGAACCTAAAACCTTCAGTAGGGAAAATGTTGATGTAATATTTTTATGATAAAATCAGATAAATTATTAAATAACAGTTGTGATTGTCAAATTATTTTATTTTATTGTTGATTTATCTTGCTTTTTATTTGTTGTTTTTGGTAATTGACGACATTCTAAAAAAAGGTTGTAGTCCAAAATATGCTTTTGTTTTTGAGAGGACAGTGAGTTATGCCATTAGGAGAAGGTGTTTTCCGTCTTCTTACATGTGCTAATCAATACGCAATATCTCTGACTTCTTAGCATTTAAACTTAGTTCAGGGTAACTATATAAAGAGGCTCTTTAGAAGTTTGAAAATGAAACAGTAAAGATATGGAATTTGGATATCAAAAAAGCTTTAGAGAGGATGGATTCGTGGACAATTTAGGAACATCAAAAGTCATCCAGCCTGAGTTGTCATTTTGAGGGAACAAGGCCCAGAACAGTGACCTGAGATGCCAAACGTTCAGAACTATGATTAGAAGGAAGACCTCATAGTTGAGAACACTCTCTTTAATGCTGCATTGTTTCCCTGTTTATATGCCTGTTTAGCTAAGCATTTATGAGTTTTTATACTTACAAACTAAACAAAAATTATTTCTGCTTACATGTTTTGTAAAATGAACTGACACCCCCCCGCCATGTTTAAAATTGATTTAGGAAACCCAGACATTTAATGTTTTTTAAAAAGCTACTTAATAATATTTGGAATTTATGGGAGTATTAAGCAGGCAACATAGCTTTCTCAAGTTTATTTTAGAACACGAGTAATCACCATGACTCCAGACAAACCCGTCTGTTTATTAAAGCAAAAGAATCAGGAAGTCTGAGATGCAGACGTTTCAGGACGCTAGGGAAGTGAAATGAGAGCCCTGCTTTTTCTAAACAAATGACTATCATTATTTCCTGTTTTTAAATCATTTAAAAACTGTTTTGGAACTTTATCAGCTCCCTGTAAATCCAGAGATAACCATAAATGAGACTGTAAGAGAAATGAAGTTATAAAGACAGGCATCTCATATCAACAGCATTTTTATTGATGCTGATCAACAATATTAACAGTAGTGGGCATTTCTGAAGCACTTCCTGTGAGTCAGGCTCTGTGCTCAGTGATGGGCATTCGGTCATTTAATCCTAACAGTAACCCTAAGAGGTAGATACTCTTTATAAGTAAGAAAGCCAAAGCTCAGAAAGTTTAAGTAGCTTGTCCAAAGTCCTATAGTAGTGAAGCTGGGTCAGGAGGCACAGAGTTCTGCCACACTTCAGGGCCAGGTCTAACCTCAGTTCTTTATTATTGTTTCCCCAGTTAGCTTGCTGAGAGCAATCTCATTTCTGATTTATGGTTAGGAGGGTTAACTGTGGGTTGTGAGACTATGTTGTCCTTTAAATCTCTTGTTCTATAACAAGCTTCAGGGCAAGTATTGGAGGCAATGATAAGTAAGATAAAAAAGAAACAAGGATAAATATGAAAAAACTCGTATTTATTGCAGGATATTGGTACTTGTTGAGCACATACATACTGTGTGCAGTTAGTACAGGTGCTTTGGCAAAATTCTTTCACTATTCGTTTTTCCATTCCACAAATATTTTCCGTAGATAAAACCTGCTGTGGGTTTGCCACCATGCCAGGTACTAGGGACACAGCATGAATGAAACAAAGAGCTTACTTGACAATGGGGGAGACAGACAACAAGCAGATTAACAAGTAGTCAGACCATAGTAAGTGCTATGGGGGAAAGTGAAGCAGGGTGAGGCGCATAGAATAACTGGGGGAAGGGTAAAGTTACATGAGGCTTTTAGGGGAAGAACTTTCTTTAAAAGGGTGACATTTGAGCAGAGACCTAATAGCACATCAGGAGGCCTTGTTAGGTCATGGTGCAGGCTTTGGATGTTACCCTGAGTGAAATGGAAAGCCACAGAAGGGTTTTGAGCACAGGCACGACGTACTCTGATTTAGGTTTTTAAAAGTCTCGATCTAGCTTCTGTCTGGAGAATAGATTGTTGAGGACAAGGAGACAAGCAAGATCAGTTGGATGTTATTTTGTAATAATTGTTCAGGCAAGAGATAAATGTGACCTGGAATAAACTTGGTGTGGTGGTTCATGCCTATAATCCCAGCACTTTGGGAGGCCGAGGCAGGCGGATCATCTGCGGTTAGGAGTTCAAGACCAGCCTGGCCAACATAGTGAAACCCTATCTCTACTAAAAATACAAAAAAATTAGCCAGGTGTGGTGGCATGCGCCTGTAGTCCCAGCTACTCAGGTGGCTGAGGCAGGAGAATTGCTGGAGCCTGGGAGGCAGAGGTTGCAGTAAGCAAGATTGCACCACTGCACTCTGCACTCCAGCCTGGGCAAAAGAGCGAGACTCCATCTCAAAAAAAAAAAAAAAAAAAAAAAAGAACAACATAGCTGTAATTTATTGAATGCCTAGTATGTACTTTATGTATATCATTTTAGTAATCCAGTTGAATTTAGTTATTCTTGTGTTTTAGAAGATGATAAAACTCAGAATCTCCCAGTGGCTTAGAAATGCTCTAATGGGAGCATTTCAGACATTGTGGCAGCGGTTTTAGGTAGCAGATCTTCAGACTCCCATCAGGTCACATCAAAGATTATATTCTACCCCAGAGAGTCAGGAAGGCAGGTGAGAAAGTAAGGCCATCTGTCTCGATGATTCAACAGAGCAGTAATGATGAGCTTTTACTTCCATCTAGGGAGGCAAGGCTGAGCATGGTGGCTTAATGCCTGTAATTCCAGCACTTTGGGAGGCTGAGGTGGGAGGAGTGCTTGAGCCCAAGAGTTCCAGACCAGCCTGAGCAACATAGTGAGATAATCCTCCAGCCACTCTTCTCCCGTCTCTTCAAAAAATAAAAATGTTAGCCAGGTATAGTGGGACACCTGTAGCCCAGCTACTTGGGAGGCTGAGGTGGGACAATTGCTTGAGCCTGGAAGGTCAAGGCTGCAGTGAGCTGGGATCTCACCACCACACTCCAGCCTGGGTGACAGAGCAAGACGTTCTTTGTCTGTCTCTCTGTTTCTCTCTCTCTCTCGACACACACACACACACAGTTCAGGAAGAGAATGAAGGATGGCACAAGGGAACAGATAGTCATATGTTCTATGGTGTGCTTGTTTTTTGTAATAGAATTCATCATATTGTTTATTGTTGGAGGCAGCACACACACACACACCACCAGGTAAGCAGAGAGGTGGATTGTTAAAATTAAAGTGTTCCAGGCCATATTTCTCTTGAGTGATATTCTGAATTGGGCTAGGCTGTTTCTGTTAGGACAGACTCATTTGACTCCTTGAATTTCTGTCTCTGTGACTGTCAGAAATGGCTTCAGGAAAAATCATGAAGTAGGCAGCTTATCTTACTTCTAGGATCTTCAGTGTTCCCTTTTCATTTTATGAAAACACTTCAGTAGGACGTACTCTGGTAGCCTTATTCATACTGAAGTATAAATGACTGGTACTGTGCCACTTAATATTTTGCTTCCATGGGTAGTTTGATTAGAAATAAAAAGCTTTAAACCAAAAGAATAGATCTGTTACTAGAAATTTAGGTGACAGTATGCAGGTGATGTGAAGGGAAGCAGATATTTTTTTCAAGTCCTCAAAATGAAATATTTTTGGTCATATAGCTATAATGATTACAATTCTAAGTACTTGATACCTAGTTTTCATTTTGTCTTTTTATCTTATAATGCTATGGAAATGTATTAAGTAGTATGTGCTGAGCAGGCATCATGTTACAGGATTTACATACATCATTTCATTGTAATACTTATGTCTAGTGAAGTAGGTATGATTATTCATGTTTAGAATATGAGCAAGTTAGAGAGGTTAAGTAACTTTCTTGGGTAGTACTGTGGCTAGTTAATTATGCAGCTTGGTGAAGCACTCTGGCTTCTTAGCTTGGTAAGTAAAACTCCTGCATACTTTTTCCTTCCATAAAACTGTAAAGTGTGAATTATGGCAGGTGTTTCTACTTCCCTGAAATGTAGTAAAGGTGAGTCATAAGTCTTTTATACAGTAATGTGATAAGACAATTGTATTAGTTAGGACTCTCCAGAAACAGATCAATAGGATATATTAGTTATAACACACACACACACACACACACACACAGACACACACACACACAGACACACACACACACACACACACACACACACAGAGAGAGAGAGAGAGAGAGAGAGAGAGAGAGAGAGAGAGAGAGAGAGAGAGATTTATTTAAAGGAATTAGCTCAGGAGATCTAAAATCTGTAGTTGATATTGCAGTTGTGAGTCCAAATTCTGAGAGTATCAGGGAAGGTCTCTACATTGCAGTCTTGAGGAAAATTCTTTCTTTGGGAAACCATGTTCTTTGCTCTTAAGGCCTTCTACTGATTGGAGAAGGCCCACCCACTATGTGGAGGATAAGCTGCTTTACTTGAAGTCTACTGATTTAAATGTTAATCACATTTAAAAAAATATATCTTCACAACATCTAGACTGATCTTTTACCAAAAACTGGGTACCATGGCGTAGCCAAGTTTGCACATAAAATTAACCATCACATCAGTAGCCAGAGATTTTCACTGAATAGACTTTTAAAGGTACATGGATTCTCCGCCTGCCAGTTCTCTAGCTGGTTCTTGTGCTGTGGACACAAATGCAAGGCCAGTTCAGGAAGAGAATGACGGCTGGCACAAGGGAACAGATAGTCGTATGTTCTACGGTGTGCTTGTTTTTTGTGATAGAATTCATTATATTCTTTTATAGACACAGATGTACATTTTTAAAAATTCTTCTTTGCTTTATTATTGTTGGAGGAAGCTATTAGGCTGACTTGGAAATCCCCAGTTGAGAAAGAGAGTAGAAAAAAAACCCCAAGCAACACTTCAGAGTCAGGAGGGCAGCTGCAAAGGGGAGGAAAGTCAGGGGACTGGAATTCACAGAAATCCTAAGTGTACATGTTGACTAAGGAGGAGATGGGTGTGGGCTGCAAAGCTGGATTACAGGCTTCTAACTGCCCTGTGATGGGCACTGTGAAAGAATGAGTGAATTTACTTCATAAATGCAGTGGGAACAGGTTTTACTTACAGGCAATTGGAAGTCAGAAGAAATAGGGGTATTGTTATTTTTGTGTTTTTAAGTAGAACATCATGGCTCATAAAATGTTATAAGAAATACACGTAAATGGCATGATCGTTATGTTCTCCAAAACAACTCCTGTGTGAAAGGAGACAGTGCACAAGATGGTTTATATACTCTTGCTCTCCGTGTGTATGAGAAAAAGGACAAATAAAGGATGGAGTGGCTCCTTAACACTTCATTACCAGCATGTTACCATCAAGGGATACCGGCCAGCTGCAGCTTCTCTAAGGGGCGGGTTTCTACTGGTCACTCACGGCAGTGCCAGGAGCCAGAGCTGTAGCTGGAAGAAAATGCAAGTCTCTTGCAGGTTGATGTCTAGCCAGCCTTATATCTTAAACCAATTTGAGTCACCACAAACTAGGAGGCCTATCAGAAAGAGCCTCATCATCTTGAGCTCCCCTTGCATGACTTGACTGGGACCCACTGATTTTCCTACTGCTATTCTCTGGCTCCCCACTGGTATGGTTTTGCTTGACTTTTCACCTTCTCATTCCCACATGGTAAGCTACTGTCACTTCTTAACCCTAGCAGCCACAGCCCTACCTTCCTCTAGCCTTGCTTTTTTTCCTCATCTCTAAATATTTCTCAAATTCATCCTGTCTTTTCCACCCCCAATTTCAATGATTTAGTTCAGGCTTTCATCATTGATTGCTGAACTATTACAATAACTGCCCACTATTCTTATCTGAGTTTGAGCCCTCTACGGTCCAGGAATCAGGCAGTTTTATGAGCAAACTACTTATAACTCTTCAGCAACAATCTAGCTCCTACAAGATGAAGTCTGGGCCCCATCGTCACACGCAAGCCCTGCCATGATCTTCATCCACCACCTGCTTCCCAGCCGCCTCTGCTGCCACTTCCACATGATGCTCTCAAAGCACCTTGTCGTTTTCTTCCTTCTCATTCTGGGATACTGGTTGGATAACTCGAAGGTCCTAACATCTTCCCCGCTCAGACACTATCTTCTTTTCTTACCTGATGTAGAATAAGGTGGCAATGAGCAAGTAAGGAAATACATTTCCTTCTTCCCTGGATCTAGAATAATTCAAAGCAGCCTTAAAATGAGAAATGATGCTGGAGGAATGAAGTAGCTGCTGTGCTGACCCTGTTGGTGGGCTGTGTGTGTGTGTGTGTGTGTGTGTGTGAGAGAGAGAGAGAGAGAGAGACAGAGAGAGAGAGAGAGAGAGAGAGAGAGAGAGAGGGAGAAACAACAAACAGACAGACACTTGGGGCATTTTTAGCCTTGGCTGTGGCAGAACTTTCTTTCTGAATTTCTACCTACATGGGACCAAGCTGCTGAAGCCAAGCTGCCAAGCCAATAAATTCACCCAGCAGGGGCTCACTCCTAAGAACTGGGATTCTGAAGTACATAAGGAACAGTTGCTGCCCACACAGTGAGTTTGATTCTCAGTCTAAATACTCTGGGGTAAGATGTGTCCCTTTCTCTTTTTTTCAACTCATCTCAGGTTCTGACTCCCAGATCTCCATGAGGCCAGGCCTGTGCTCCCCATTTCCTCCACTTCAGAATTGTGTTAAGGTTGTGGGGTCCTGTAAGATGCATGGCAAGGTGTTGGGGAATGGGAGGGAACATTTAGGCTTGTGGAAAATAAAAGTCAGGTATTCTTGCAGGCTGTTTCTGCTTCCTGTCCTGCCATGTAGCTTCCTCCAGGGATAAAGCAAGGAAGTGACAGGCCCAGAGCACCTCGGGAAAGAGAGATCTATTGCAAAGATAAAATGAAATCTACTGTGGCCTTTAGTGCAGATGTGGGGGCTTTGAGCCACACAGTTTTTCTGGGTGGATCTCAGGGGTTCTAAGACCAGGATGTGTGAAAGATGTCAGGGAAAACCCAAATATTAGTATGGACATTTTGAATGAACTTAGCATTTATTCCAAAGAGGAGGCTTGCTTGGATTGGTTTGCTACCCTGTAATGTGAAGCATTCCACCTGAGCAGAGTCCTCCACCGAGCCAGCTCAGAGGGATCAGGCAATGATCCCCAGTTCCAATCAGGTGTGGCTTAAGGTAGCAGCAAAATTGTTTTCACTTAATGTACATGGAACAGCCCTGCTTTCCTCAGAAGAGGGCAGTGGGAGTGCCAGTCACTTCAAGTTTCATAGACTTTGTTTCTGTGTAATAATAAAAGCTTTTGTTTTTAATGAAAAAGTAATTCTTTCACTTAAGTAGCTATTGTTTGAAGTAAAACAGTAAGTGTGTAAAAGCTATTATCAAAAGCAATTTTCTGAAGTCTCATTAATAAAGACAGGTAATGAAAATGGAAGGCTAAAGAAGGTAAAAAGACATAACTTTGCTTGTGTGTCAGTAGGGAAGAACTGAATATCTATAATTGCTTTTTTTAATACTAACATGTTTGTCTAAGTTTTTATTGTCTCCAGCAATGGAGACAATGAATTTAAAAGAAAAAAAAACCTTCTGAATTAAAAAAAAGGTATGTATTGGAAAGATACAGGGACATCTCAAATAATTGAAGGTTTAACAACCAGCTTGGGAAGGAAAGATACGGAATTCATGGATTTTGTATTCTGAGAGCTGTGATTAAGGTGACCCAGTTGCCATAACTTCCAGTCTCTGTGTCTTTGTTGTTTCATATTTCCTGAAGTGACAATTTTTTTGGCTTAGTCATCTACCCCCACATCAAACAAGTATAAATAGGCAATATCACCTAATAGCTAAAATTTACTAATGCTTCCTACATGTTGACCAAGGGTAGGTACAGGAGCAAAAGCCAGCAGGGAGTCATCAGCAGTATCGATGGGTAGGTGGGTCCAGCTCTTGGATTTGTGGGGATCCTGAGCCAGCATTTAGAGTCGTACAGCTTTCTTCCATTTCCTGGGCGTTGGAAATGTTAACCAGGGTGTTTGGGGGATAGAATAGAATGAAGTAAACACTTGGATGTCAGTAGAAACATGGAATGATCTATTTTTGTTTGTCGTCCGTTTAACTGAAATGTTTTGAAAGGTTTCTCTTGTTTTATCCCCTCTCCTCCAGTTTTCTTATTTTTAAAAATTTCATCTCCATTCTATTGATTACCACAATCCCTACCTCTCCTCTATCTTTTCCTTTACTCTGAGTACAGCAATGTCATCCATCACTTAATTCGTGCTAGGGGCCCCAAAGTCATACGTCTCCAGGGATCAGGTATCATCCCTGTAAGGACCGTGCCAAACTGAAAAACACAGGTCCTTTACTTGTCCTTTCTTAAACCACTAGGGCCAATATTCCACATTTGATTTTTCATGTGAAATTTCCCAATTTTTACATGTTTGTATTTTTACGTGTTTGTTGTTAATTTGTTTTTTTTCTTTCTTTTTTTTTTGTTAATTTGTTTTTAAAAATGAGTAGGCCAGCCACAGTGCATCTACAGTGATAACTCTATCAGCAGTGGACCGTTTTGGTTAGGATACTCTTAGAAGAGGGAAGTGAGGGAGCTGGGTAACTGCATCTCCAACCTGGCTTCTGAGGGGACTACAGAGGCTTGATTTGATTTAGCTTCTCTCTCCTAAATGACTTTATACTATGAACCATTTTTTTTTTTTTTTTTTTGAGAGTCTCTTGTCTGTCGCCCAGGCTGGAGTGCAGTGACTGCTCACCGCAGCCTCCGCCTCCCAGGTTCAAGCAAGTCTCCTGCCTCCGCCTCCTGAGTAGCTGGGATTACAGGTGCCCCCCACTACACCTGGCTAATTTTTGTATTTTTAGTAGAAGGGGGTTTCACCATGTTGGTCAGGCTGGTCTGGAACTCTTGACCTTCCGATCCGCCCACTTCAGCCTTCCGGAGTGCTGGAATTACAGAGTGAGCCACTGCACCTAGCCGAGATTTCAGGCTCTTCTATGGAAGAGGCCTATGGGTACTTAAGACATATTTTTAATTAACTGACATAAACATCCATTTAAAATATAAGATTATGTATTTTCTAGTATATTTTCAGTATTTGAGTTTGTCTTGCTAATGTATTTGTTTTGTGGGGCTATTTTCGGAGATACGTTTGGTTTTCTTTTAGGCAAGTTATTTAAAATGTTCTTTTTCTGATTGGAAAGGCTATTTGTAGATACTCAAATGCAAACTAGTTCTGATGTCTCTATTTCTATAATTTTAATATGATTGGATTTAGGTGGACTTGGCAAAAAAAAAAGTCTGAAATTTGTTGAATTTTTTTTTTTTTTACATTTTAAGAAAATTTTTGTGTTTGGGTACTTTGCATACTTTTTATTTTATTTGTAATCTGTTTGGGGAGATTTATGGAGGTGTGGGAGCATATAGGACCAAAGAATCTTTGAGTGGGAAGAGACCACAGAGTAAGTGAAGGCTCGCTCCCTTGCAGTAGGAGAGTGCTCACTCTACACAAAGCAGTTTGGGAGTACTCTAGTTGTACATTTTTGAATGGTTTTTCTTTATTGTGAGAGAGACCACACAGTTAAAGGAAAATGGTGTTGAAAATTTTCTCCCTCCTCTGTCCCATCAGCAAGCTAGAAATACAGTACAAAGTAACACTAACCAGTATACAATCATTATACCCTAGAAAGAGTTTGTGTTCTAAATTCCATTGTTCATTCTTTTTTTTTTTTTTTTGTAAGACGGGGTTTCACCATGTTGGTCAGGCTGGTCTTGAACTCCCAACCTCAGATGATCCGCCTGCCTCAGCCTCCAAAGTGCTTGGATTACAGGTGTGAGCCACCGAGCCCGGCCCTCCATTGTTCTTTCATAGGCTGATGAACTGGGTCTTTTTACCTAGAAAGAAACCTTTGACTTCCTTAACTCTGCCTGAATCTTCCTCCCTTGAGTCAGAACTTAGCAGTAACCTTCCTGCTTCTGCTCCCTCCTATCCGTCTTCCTCTCACCTCCACCCAGGCTCTTCTGCCTCCTGTAATTAAGGGCTCCTGCACACCTCCCCTGAAAGAAGAGAGTAAGAGCCAGCTAATGGCCTCACCACTAGACCCTCTCCCCGCCACTTACCACCTGAAGGTGGTTTCCAGGTGAGACTGAGAGCTATTTATTTGAGAAAAGGTTTCATACCTTAATTGTTCAACAGGTTTTGAAAATTATTAACTAAAGCAAGCACAAGGTGCCCCAAATTTACCATATTTCATTTTGTCTTCAAGGAGTTAAGCACAAGTTCTTCGATCTTCCTTCACTGTTATCTTCTACATCCATTTATTTGTGGTAGAGGTTGTTTTCCTGGGGATCTCTAAAATCAGATAATGTGCTCTTGCTTTGTGACTTATTTCTAAATAAAAAACTAGTCATATAAGGATAGTCTTGGGCCATACAATATATTTTTATACAACATCGAGGAAGTTAGTATTTGTACCTACCTACCTAAGGGAAATTTAAAGAAAATTATATCTTTGATTTTCCAAATTTTGGAGAAAAAGTTTTCCATTTTTGTTTATGTAAAATATCAAAATTATGTGATACTGGCCAGGCTTACGCCTGTAATCCTAGCACTTTGGGAGGCTGAGGTGGGCTGATTGCCTGAGCTCAGGAGTTCAAGACCAGCCTGGGCAACACAGTAAAACCCCGTCTCTAATAAAATACAAAAAATTAGCTGAGCGTGGCAGCGTGCATCTGTAGTCCCAGCTACTTGGGAGGCTGACACAGAATTGCTTGAACCCAGGAGGTGGAGGTTGCAGTGAACTGAGATCATGCCACTACGCTGTAGCTTGGGTGACAGAGAGAGATTCCATCTCAAAAAAAAAAAAAATTAATGTGATACTGAATCTGTCTTGTATTCACTGTATTGTATATTATTAATAAATGAATAGCAGAGGAATTTATTATTATTATTATTATTATTTTGGGATGGAGTTTTGCTCTCGTTGCCCAAGCTGGAGGGCAATGGTGCGATCTTGGGTCACTGCAACGTCTGCCTCCCAGGTTCAAGTCATTCTCCTGCCTCAGCCTCCCGAGTAGCTGGGACTACAGGTGCTAATTTTTTGTATTTTTAGTAGAGACAGGGTTTCACCGTGTTAGTCAAGATGGTCTTGATCTGACCTCGTGATCCGCCTGCCTCGGCCTCCCAAAGTGTTTGGATTACAGGCGTGAGCCACTGCGACCGGCCCTCTTTTATATTTTTCTGTTTAAAATTATGTTTATGACTAAGGCAAGCAGATCATCTTTCTTTGGTGACCTGTTGACACAGGCCACTGCCTCTAGTGCTTCTCTAAGTGTTTATGAAGAAATGTTAGGAGAAATTTCTTAGATCAAAACTATCACTTTGTCCTTGCAACCTGTACATGTTGATCTTGTGAGCATAGGAAGACTAAGTAACACTGAAACACACCGAAAAAGTCCTTGCTATGGGCTGGGTGCAGTGGTTCATGCTTGTTATCCCAGTATTTTGAAAGGCCAAGGTGGAAAGATTGCTTGAGACCAGGAGTTTGAGAGCAGCCTGGTCAACATAGCAAGACCACGTCTCTATAAAAATATTGAAAAATAAAACTAGCCAAGTATGGTGGCGTGTGCCTGTAGACCCAGCTACTCAAGAGGTTGAGGAGGGGGGGATCTCTTGAGCCCAGGAGTTAAAGACTACAGTGAGCTATGATCATGTTTCTGCACTTCAGCCTGGGCAATAGAGCAAGACCTTATCTCTTTAAAACAAACAAACAAAAAAAGACCTTGCTATTTCCCCTCAATTTTTCATTTTGAAAATATTCAGATTTACAGAAAAGTTGAAAGAGTAGACCAATGAATACTTGTTAGCCTATTATCAAATTTAATAGTTTTCTCTGTTTTTATGGAAACAATAAAAATAAGTGCAGACATCTTGAGTTTCCTCAGCCTGCATCTCCTATGGATAAGGACACTTTCCTGCATATCCACAGTACTATCGCATCTTAGCAAACTAACAAGAATTTCCTTATGTTGTCTAATAAACAATCCATGTTCCATGTTCACATTCCCCAAAATGTCTTTTTAGCTTTTAAAAAAGAATCCAGAATCCAACCGAGGTTCATGAATCGGTTGTATCTCTTGTCCTTTTAAATCTAGAACAATTCCTCCTTTTTGGGTGTGTATGTTTCATGTCATTGACCTTTTTGAAGGATCTAGGACATTTGTCTTATAGAATCCTTCACAATCAGAAGCAGGATTGGTCTGTTTCCTCATGTGCTTTCTATTTTTGGGTTTTTTTTTTGGTGAATATTTTGAAATATACATACAGAAATGTGTCTAAGTTATAAGTATGTGGGTTTGTGAAAGTTTACTTTTCAGCATCTGGGATTTTAAATTTTTGGCTACTTTGCAAATCCTTATCTCTGCACTTGTTTCTCCATTGCCTGTAGAGAATGCTTATTGCCAAGACAATTTCCTGGCACTTTCCTACAGATCAGGGTGTTAAGGCTGGGCGGCATCCAGTTTAGGCAGTTCCATTGTACTTATCTCAGATCCCCCACCGGGGTTTCAGTTAAAGAAGTTATTGTTCAGTTCCCCTTCTAAAAATGTTGCATTATGTAATTATCCTGGCTTTAGGAGATTTGGGTTGTTTTTGTACGATGTGAATGAATTGGCTATTAGGAAAGTCATTTTAAAGCTTTTGGTGATCTAATTTAATTGTTGAAACTGCTTTAATAACTAGGTTGTAGAAGACACAATATAGCATGTCCTTGAATAATGTTTTGTTCAATGTCTTTTTGTTATAATGTAGATGAGAAAAAAATCAGTTCCTGGCTGGGGCTGCTGTCTGTGGTTTGCGCTTTCTCCCCACGCCAGCATGGGTTTTCTCTAGATGCTGTGGTTTGCTCCCACATTCCAAGGATGTGCACATGAGGTTAATTGGTCCCAGTCTGAGTGACTATGGGCATTGATTATGAGTGCACCCTGCCATGTGATGATGTCCTGTCCAGGTGTGGTTCCTGCCTTATCCCCTGAGCTGCTGGGATAGGTTCTGGCTACTCTTGATCCTGAACTGTAATAAGCAGGTTGGAAAAGGAATGAATGACAAAATGCAAATTATTATAAAATAAAAATTTGTAAGGTCTACAATGATCCTACAAATGCATGACAATAAACGATGTGGTATGAAAGTGCTCATGGGTCCACTATATCTGTGATTGGTTTTGAACTGCATGGCAGTAGGAGGTACTCTTTATGTTTTTCACTTTGCAAACATTTATTCTTTGATTTAATCTACCGCCTCAATGACTGCCATCATTTACTGATTCACCAAAAATTGGGTAATTATCTTACTTGTTTTTATTAATCTTCTGTAAATATATGTATAGCTCACATTTATTTCAATGTTTAATATTAGAAGTGTTTTGGTCTTTATTTAGAAGTTTGGTGATATTTTTGTGACCAGAAATATTATTTGCTGTAGGAACTTAACTCTCGTTTATATTAGCCTATGTAAAATTGGTTTCGTTATATATCATTTCACTTAAAGCAGCAGTTTCCAAGATAGTGATGATGTTGGGTTTTTGGTTTGTAACTATCTAGTGCTTTTTTGGTTTTAGAGACTCAGCATTGGTCCAGAATTGGCTCATGGTCATTTATGAAAAAGGCCAACTGTTAAAACGTATAATGACCTAGGTTAGCTTTATCTTCACTATCCTAATTACTCTGCCCCCTTGTTGGTATGGTTACTCCACAGTTCTTTTATGTATCTCTTGTTTTCAGCGACATGCCAAATGGAGATAACAAATGATGGTGTGAATTGAGGTCTTAACCTGGGGTCAGTGGGTCAGTGAATCCCATAAAATGATATGCAAAGTTTGCGTGTATTTACTCTTGTACTTTGTTCTGGAGAGAGGTTTTCATAGATTTCATTAACTTTTCAGGGGTGTCCATGAGCCCAAAAATGTTAAAAACACTGACTTAGTTACTTCTTCATAGAGTTTTCCATATTTTCTCTAACCCTTGACATAAATTCTTTTTGCTTTTGTTAGTCTTTTTATGTATTTGTATTGGATTAAAATATTATAAGGAATAAAATTAAATTCATTCAGAATCTTAGTCATCACCTAAAGATAATTGCTGTTTACATATGGGTAACTGCCTATTACATGTACATGAACATGCACATATTTTAAGAAATCATTCTCTTTGAATTACTTATTTACTAAATGTAGATTGTAACATTTTTGTTTAATTGCTATAGAGTAGACTATGGTATCCATTTAACTATATTTAATCAGTCCCCTATTGATAGACATAGCTACCGTATTTGTATTTTAATAGGAATCAAACCTTAGGCAACAATAGTAGAATACTAGATAGAAACCTGGGGCTTTTGTTGGTTACAGGAGCCCTCTTCCTTTGTCCTACCTTTCCAAGCCCCACATCAAAGGTTAGGCTCTGGCCTTTGGGTGAGAGAACATACTTGCTTTTCTCAAAACAAAAGGGAAGTGTAGTTCCACATTCTTCTCTAGCCCCCAAAATAGTAACATGATTTGGCCAGTCATTTCAAAGCAATAAAGAATATAATAGGTTTTCTTAGGATCGATCCACTTTAAAGCAGCTCCATTTAAATCTACTCTCAATTTTCAGGGTTCAAGTGGTCCTACTGTTGTATAGTTCACCTTATATTTTTAAAAAGTGTTCATGAAAATTTTTGTGGGAATAAAATCCGATACTTTAATTATTAAGATACTTGGAACATGTAGCCTGGGAGAGGCTTTACCACATAAAAATATGTATGATTTCCCTCAGGTTTTGTGTGTGTGTGTGTGTGTGTGTGTGTGGTCTATGTTTTCCTTTGATATATTGCTGAAAGAAGTGTTGTTGATTATCTTTTCCTCTTTTTCTTTCCTATCTGTTTACCAATGACACTACCAGATTAGAGGCTGCACCAGTCAACACCCATGGGTCCAGGGGTGGTAACTGTTCCCATCTGGCTATGAGTGATTAATGGTGTTTATGTCATGGCATAAATCACATTTCGTTGTTCAATCAGCTGAGACTCAGGCCATTAAAAAAATTTACTCTACAAAAATCAATAACTAGTGGTTTTTGGAAAGGAGCAGTTCTTTAACAGTTACTCTCCAAGTCTGTCTGTTAAGATAAATAATCAAATTACTATACTCACTAAAATAGTACAGGTAACAAGAAATATAATCTCGCAGATAAAGGATGACCTTAAGTAGGGACAGATAGGAAGCCATTTTTAGGAAGACAGAAAGCAGCCAAAGAAATCCAATACCTTCTTAAAAGTCTTTAAGAATGTCACCTTTTTTTTTTACAGAGCCAGCCAACAACAAAACCTCAGAAAGCTCAAGATGAATTTTCAGAAAAGCATGGAAAATAAATTGGGTTGATAATAGCAGACTGTGACTGACTTAATGCCACTCACAACTCCCTGTGGATTCTAGCTACAATACAGAAAATCAATTTTATTTACTTTTGCCTCAAGTTTGCCTAACACTTTATTGTCATTAGAAAAATATAGACTCTAAATAAATAAATTAGCCAAGATGATGAAATTTTATGTAAAATAAAATGGAAGACAGCATTTTTTGGGGGAAAGAATAGAGAGCTAAGTCTTAACATAACTCACTTTGTGGGAAATGTTACATGAACTTCTAAGATAATGGGGTTTACACCTACTATGTACCCACAAAAGAAAATAATAAAATATTGGTATTAACCATGCATAGCCACATGCCTAAACAGACTGAGATAAGATCAGTAGTCCTGATGCAATTAGAGTTTATTTCATGTACCTTGGGTAAGTGTTTTGGGATGTGGCTCACACAGGCTATTCGTGCTGCAGTTCCCACTGCTTTTGTGGGAAGCCCAGTGTTTTTGCTCAAATTGGAGCATGCCTCACTGATTTCTGCCTGCAACTTGCTTCTTAGGAATCCATGGCTGCAAGTTACATTTCAGAAATTTGAGTTACACCAGTTTTGCATCTTTACTGTGAGTCTCAGGGAAGTAGAATTCTCAGTAGGAAAGTCAAGACTTCCTTTTGATACGTTATTATATTTATAATTTTGCAGCAGAGGTAGTCAACATCCTTGTTTCATTAGTAAGCCAGTGGCTTTCTAAATAATAACAAATATAACCCAACAAAGAAGGAAGGAATCACATCTTGTGCCTTTTCCCTCTATGGAAGGTATAACACTTTTATGCAAGACATGACCCTGCAGATTCACTCCAGCTAGATGAAGGGAGGTCTAACCTTCAGGCAAAGTGCTTTGGTAAAAGCATCATGTTTCTCATTTCACTGTGTAATGACCAGGAGCTGAGAAGAGCTCTGTTTCCTGTCACTGCACTGCATCATTCTCATTTACATTATTGGCAGCTGTTACTTTGTTAGAAGTTTAAATTACCTCAAGAACTCTAAACCGAGTTCAGATGTTTGTTTATTGGCGCTGCCATAGGCTTCTGAAAACAGTCTTCTGTGTTCTCCCAGTCCTAAGAAAAGGCTCTTCTCAGAATCAGCTCTTCCTCCCTCCTTGCTCTTTTCTGGGAACCTGCTTCAGTCTCATGAAGAAAATTAAATAAAGAGGACAGGGGCTTAAAACTGGTCGGAACGGAGTCTCCAGTGAGGAGGCGACTTGAAGCGGAAAGGAGTTGGGACCCAACATCCTGCATTTGTGCTTTGTTTTCGAAACTTCGAGTTACTTGCATTAATGAATTAACCAGCAGGCTAGTAATGGAAAATGTTTCGCCTGTCCTGCTGGGGGAGCCAAATACTATAGATTTGTAACAGGAAGGCTGTTGATTCTGGCTTCATTGTTGGGCCAGTCATTTGTGAGCTGGTGGCCGGACCACAGGCCACACGCTTCTTCCGTGCAAATCTTCATGTGTTGGAACTGCCTGGGTATTGTTTTTACGATTGGAGACTTGGCCAAGAAAAGATGGTGAGCCCCTGGTTTCATATTTTTGGTTTCTGTATATCCCCTCAGCCCTGAGGATGGTGTAGGATGCCAGACCCAGTTTGGGGGCAGGGAGGGCGGGGGATGTTTAAATCGATAAGCATATGTGAGTATTTTGCTGTTAATGCTTTCTCTGTGTCATTCTCTGTAGAGTTCCGGGAACGCGTCCTATCGCTGCTCCATGTCTTCCTCTGCGGATTTTTCCGATGAGGATGATTTCAGCCAGAAATCTGGTTCCGCATCCCCAGCTCCGGGAGACACCTTACCCTGGAATTTGCCTAAACATGAGAGATCGAAAAGAAAGATTCAAGGGGGCTCAGTGCTGGACCCTGCCGAGAGGGCGGTGCTTAGGATAGCAGGTAAGAGCATCGGGGAAGGGGATGGAGCGGGGGAAGAGAGTTGCGGAAATTCACCCATCTGCCCCCGGGGGACCATAGCGAGGGAGCTGAGGCGCTGAGCAGGAATCTGTGCACAAGGTGGGGGAGGATGATGACCATGTTTACTTTATGCCTTGTTTTACCGATAGAGCCATTTGCCCTGCCTGCTGGTGACTAAGCTGTTTGGCCCTGCCTTCTGGTTGGATGAATTGATTCCTTTGAAATGCAAGGAAATATTTACAGACATTTGGACTAAACTTTCCTATTTACTGCAGTAGTTACCGTACATTCTGACAGTATTAACTCCAGTGAATCCCAGTATATTTGCGAGAAGCTGAAAATGAGCAGCCTTCATTTTCATTTTTGCCCAGGGGCACTGAGCTACGCAGATTTAACTCAAGAAGATTCTCGGTTTTTGGTACCCAGGATTGCAAAGCATATTCCAGCAACTTGGATGTTGTTTTTCTTTAAATGTAGCATCATCGTATCCATAGCACCTTTTTGTCCTTAGTGCTTTTGAGGGTTTAGCCATCACGCCTTCCTGATTAATTAATACATGAGGCGTGCCAGTGTTTCTGTTCTGTGTTACCCGGTGTTCCCTTGCATTGGCCCTAAAAGCTGAACCAGAAGTGATGGCTTGTTTTACCCAGCTGAAAGATGAGAGCGCTGTGGAAAGCAACCCTCTAACTCCTGCGTGGTTTGTGTGTATTTCCTGTGCATCAGAGGTGCTTCCAGGGGTGGTTGTTCCTTTCTTCCCTCAATAGTTGTTTTTTCTTTTTTTCCTTCTTGGAAATGGTAACAGGGCAGGATGGAGTGTGTCCTTGGGGACTTTCTTGCAAAGGCAGAAGGCCAGGTGTTAACTTTAAGTTTGTTTCTGCAGCCAGTGGTTCAGGGTTCCTTTCCTTCCCTCTCTTCCGCTCTTAATTCTGGGGGTCCCTTTCCACAGATTTTTTTTTGCCTCCTATACTATATTGCAAAGTTGGTACTTTCTCTTTCTCCAAGGGGGCTGGAAGGGACCAGCCCAGATTCCAGTCATCAAGGCAGTTGAGAACCCCCTTTTTGTCCCCCCAGTGGGATTTTCTGATTAGGGGAAAAACAAACAGTGTCCAGCCTGCCGTTCTCTAGTCAGGGTTTCTGGGGCAACAGCCTTGAGCTTCTTCTGGCTTCCGCTGTGAGATGCTGGCTGGTCTCACCCAGGCCTTTGAAGAGCAAGGGGTGGAGTGAGAAAGGGGAGGTGGAGGGAGGATGGAGACTGTGAGAGTGAGCAAGGGTAGCCTTGGAGAGTCAAGGCAGACCAGAAAATGTTTAGTCACCGAGGCCTGCCTCCTTGTACTGTTGAGAACTTTCCTGCAGGTCTGAGGCTCAAGGGAGAGGACTGCCTATACAGATGACACTGCCCGTACCAGATGTTTGACTCAGCAGAAAGGGAAGATAGAGGAAAGGAGGGTGTGAGTGAGAAGTTATTGGGGGCTGGTGGCCCACTTAGGGCATCAAAATGGGATGCCTGTTCTATGTAATTTTTGGAAGGTAGAAGGTACTTCTGGTCTGAGAGTTTTGGTAGTAGTGGCAGAGATGGATGTTTTGCTTTCAGTAATGAAGGAAGGAATTACGATAGAAGGACAGGGCAGGTGTTTGTGAGGGGGAATGAGATTATATAAATTGGGAAAGACTCCACTGGGCAGGAAGTTGAGAAATTGGTGGTCCTAATCATCAGTGTACACTGCAGGTGAGAAGGAATTGAAGAACTGGATATTCTGATGCAGTGTACACAAAGGTGCTGATGCCGTTAGTAGATTGTGGACTCACTGAGACAGGGGCCATCGCTTGTTATTGTAAAATGTTCACCGAGTTTGTAGGGATAACTGTGAAGTTGGTGGCAGTTGATGCACTGGGGACCTCAAAACTCCATACTTTAAAAATTACAGGCTGGGCGTGGGGGCTCATGCCTGTAATCCCAGCACTTTGGGAGGCTGAGGTGGGTGGATTATGAGGTCAAGATATCAAGACCAGTCTGGTCAACATGGTGAAACCCCGTCTCTACTAAAAATACAAAAATTAGCTGGGCGTGGTGGTGCACACGTGTAGTCCGAGCTGCTCCAGACGCTGAGGCAGGAGAATCACTTGAACCTGGGAGGCGGAGGTTGCGGTGAGCTGAGATCACGCCACTGCCCTCCAGCCTGGTGATAGAGTGAGACTCTGTCTCAAAACAAACTAACAAACAAATAAAAAAAATTGAATTCTTAAAAAGCAGAAAAAATAAAATGAAACAATAAACAGTAGGGAAGCATATTATTTTTAATTAATTAATTAATTTACTTATTTTGAGATGGATTCTCACTCTGTCACCCCCAGGCTGGAGTGCAGTGGGTGTGATCTTGGCTCACTGCAACCGCCGCCTCCCAGGTTCAAGTGGTTCTCCTGCCTCAGCCTCCCAAGTAGCTGGGACCACAGGCATGTGCCACCGCACCTGGCTAATTTTTTTTGTATTTTTAGTAGAGATGGCATTTTACCATGTTGGCCAGGCTGGTCTTGAATTCCTGACCTCAAGTGATCCACCCACCTGGACCTCCCAAAGTGCTAGGATTATAGGCATGAGCCACCACGCCTGGCCTATGATTATATTTTAAATAAATATTGGTAAATTGGCTTTTTCTAGACAAATATAAACAATATTCATAGATGGAGGACAGACTTGGGGGGCCAGTCCACAAATATCTGTTTAACTTATAATGTGGCTAAATTATGAAATTCAGATATATTATGAGTTAAATTGGCCACTCATCACCCAGTGTGAGGACGAGGGTACAGGTTATCTAGTGGAATTTGGTGCTGTGGATAGTATGAAAACATATGATTGACATTTCCGCTAATAATTGTATTATACATTTTCATACTTGTCCTGAAACTTACCCTCTCCCTGAAATTCATCCCTTTTAGGAAAAGAGGTGAAATTCAGAAATGGTGTGAGGTTGTCTGTAGTGGTCATTACTTAGTAATAAAAGAGCTGGGAGTTTAATATTTTTATTTGTTTTTAAGGTCATAAAAATAGAATTGATTATGAAAATGTCTATTGAGTCAAAAAGACGTCGTGGTCTGTGGGATACCTTAATTCACCCACCGTTAGCAACTACTTATTGAGCCCCTGCATTAAAATGAAGATTAGCACACAGTTCTGCCTTTAAAAAGTCTTAGTTTCCAGAGAGGTTGGTGAATAGATACAAACTTACAGTTAAAATAAATAAGTCCTAATATTCCATAGCAGAGTAGGATTTCTATAGTTAGCAATAATATATTGTATAATTCAAAATAGCTAGAAGGAAGGACTTGAAATGTTACCAATACATAGAAATGATAAATGCTCAAGGTGATGGATACGTCAAATACTCTGACTTGATCATTGCATACTCCATGCATGTAAAAAATACTTAAGGATACCATCATTAATATGTAAAATATGTATCAATAAAAGAAAAAAGAATAAGCTGGAAAAGAAAGGTCATAGTCTAATATGACAAATGGATGTTAGACAGTTATAATGTGCTGTAATTATCAGTTGTTACAGAGATTAGTTATGATGGTTATAAGCACCTAAAATTAAAAGAACCCAGAGGAAGTGTAATTAACTTAGGGGAAGAAGGGAGGCATGGGAGGTTCCTGAAAGGCTTCTGAGAGGAAGTACCACTTGAACTGAGATTTAAAGAGCTTGATAGAATTCTGGTGAAAGGGAAGCCCACTTTAGAGGGGTGAAACTACAAGAACAAAGGTAGGGGCATGGGTTTAAATGAGAACTGCAAGTAATTTGTGTAGCTAAGTACGGGATTTGGAAGGGAAAGGCAGAAACTGTAAAGATGCTTGTTTGCAATCCTGAGGCAATTGAACTATTTATGTTGTAAGTGCTAGGGAACCACTAAAAGATTTTTAAGCAGTCAAGTGGCATAATCAGGTTTACGGTTTGGAAAGTCATTGATGGTGTCACATGTTGAATACTTATTTATTTATTTAAAATTTATTTATGAGTTGAGAGTTTGCTCTGTTGCCCAGGATGGAGTGCAGTGGCGTGATTATAGCTCACTGCCACATCTAACTCCTGGGCTCAAGGGATCCTCCCACTTTAGCCTTCCCAGTAGCTAGGACTACAGATGTGTACCACCATGCTTGGCTTATTTAAAACATGTTTTTTTTTTTTTTTTTTTTTAAATAGAGATGGGTTCTCATTGTGTTGCCCAGGCTGAACCTGAACTCCTGGGCTCAAGTGATCCTTCTGCCAATTTCACTTTTTTTTTTTTTTTGAGACAGGGTCTTCCTCCGTTCCTCAATCTGGATTGCAGTGGTACAATCTCAGCTCACTGCAACCTCTACCTCCAGGGCTCAAGCGATCCTCCCACCTTACCCTCCCAAGTAGCTGGGACTAAAGGTGTGTGCCACTATGCCTGGCTAATATTTGTATTTTTGTAAAGACAGGGTTCCGCCATGTTGCCCAGGCTGGTCTCCAAGTCCTGCGCTCAAGCGACCTGGCCATCTTGTCCTCTCAAAGTACTAGTATTACGGGGCGGGAGCCACTATGCCTGGCCCAACTTCATATTTCTAGTGCTTTTGTATTTATGGTGGTTTCATCATATTAAAATCTGATACAGTAGTATGTTTACTTCTTATCTCCCAGGGTCAATGTGAGAATAGAACAATGAAATGTAAGGAAAGGAGCTTTTAAACACCCATTGTATAAATGCTTTTTACATATGAACAATACAGATCTGCTGTTCTTAGCTGCAGGATATTGTAAGTTGGGTTTTTCAGTCATAAACTACCTGTAAACATACGTGGTTTGTCAGTGATAATACTATTTTAAGAAAAGGATTTTTGTCCTATCCAAATTCTTTGAAGTTGGAATTGAAGGATCAAAGTAGAATCAGACTTGGAACTCAGGCAAACTTGGGTTTTAATTCCTCCTGTGTCCCTGACTAGTTGTGTTTACTTGGACAATTTACCGAACTTTTCTTAGCTCCGGTTTCTTTATCAAAGGGTCATGGTTGTGGTGATTAAACATAATAGTGAATGCAAACAATTTTGCAAACTCCTTGGCACATCAAATGCTCTATAAATGATAGCTTACTAATGCCCAGATGTTCTTTTAAGCACTTACTATGGTATCCTATTTAGACCTCCCAAGAACCCCATGAAGTAGGTACTATGCTTTTCTCCATTTTTCAGTTCATAATCTGCTGAGAAAGGAAGAGAAATTTGCCAAGGTCTTAGTGTCAAGAAGTAGCAGAGTTGGGATCTGAATTCAGGCAGTTTTGACTCCAAAGTCCAGGCTGTTTACTGCTATGCTTTTGCTGCTTCTCTGTGGAATACACTATTATTATTAGCATATTGACCCAATGTTACCCTTCCAAGAATGCATGGGGTAAAGGCTGTTTTTAAAAACAACCCAAATGCTGCTTCTACTCATTTTGACTGGTTCCTTAAATGGATCATTAAAATTACTAAGTGTGTGCTGACTATATTCATAAAACTGGGTGCTACTGGGAGTCAGTCTCTGATGAAGGCTCAGATGTGCCTTCAATGACCTTACTCATTGTAAAGGAGACATTTTTGAGAGACCTATGTCTCTATATGTGTGGTCTATAAACGAATGACTCTTAGGGATCTAATTGCTAACCCTTTTATTTCAAAGACGGTGTCCCATATGCCGTCTGGTTGTTACTTCATGAACTAATGTGCACATAAATGGATATCAAGCTGTAAGAAAACCCTGGTAACCTTAAAGAGTTACTGGGACAAGGGTTCAAACTCAGATTATAAACCAGTGGTCAGATAGAAAAAAGAAGTGTGGTCTTGCTTTGTTTGGAATAACAAAAGTAGACCAATTGCTGACTAAGAATTAATTGCTCCAGTTCTATCTCAAGTCAGGTTTTTTTTTTTGAGTACACAATTTTTTTTTTTTCAGGAGTAACTTATCCCTATCTAAGCATTAATGGAAAATGGTCCATATTTCACAACACCCAACGCTAAAAAAGAAATTTAAAAAATCATGGAGGGCAAGAGGTCAGTATATATGAAAGGAGGAAATAGGGAAGGAAGATTTGGGTAAGAGATGAAGTTGACATAGGTCAGACCGCAGCAATCAGCTGGTTTATCTAATAATAGTCGTAGCAGTGAGGTATCATCCTGTCAGTGTACTCCAGCCTGGACAACAGGGTGAGACCCCACCTCCTAAATAAAGTAGTAGATGCAGCAGCTAATCCTTACATAACACCAGGCATTCTTCTAAACTTCATTTACTAAACAACTTTATGAGTTAGGCTCTATTATCGCTGTTTTACTGATGAAGAAAGGCTCAGAGAGGGTAAGTAACTTGCCCGTGTGACACAGTAAGGAGTGAAGATCCTATCTACAGCTGCCTGACTTCAGTCATTACTCTTAAACACATCCATTTACAAGCCTGGGTATCAGTTGGTTCCTCCATGGGCCCTTAAACTCACCCACTTTAGTATGTGATACACATATATCAAATTTAAGGGAAGTGTATCCGTTTTACTCAGTTTAATGGATACTAGTACTATGTGGAATGAATAATAAGTAGAGAGAAAGAGGGAGGTGACCAAGTAATCTGAGGCTGCTGTGAAGTGATAGGCCTGCCGCGGAGCCCAGCAGCAGATGCGCCGGCGGGCTCTGGGGGGCAGAAGGGAGGGACCGCAGGCTGGTCCTTGGCAGCCTCGGGGGCGGCGGGCGCTCAGGCGCAGGCGCGGCCCGGCTGTCAGGCGCTGATGCGTGGGGCCACCTGCAGAGGCGTCCTCGCCCCGTCCCCGGGATGTCCCCTGGACTGGGACCCACGTGCCTTCCCTGCCCCGTGCTGTCACAGACTGCCCTGAATCCTCCCATGCCAAAAAGATGGGTTGAGGAAAATATGTCCAGCCCTCCTCCCGATCATCCCTTTCCCAGGGAGAGCCGCTGGCCCCTCAGCAGGGGGCTGCGCACAGCGGTGGCAGCGATCTGCGGCTTTGTTTCTCAGGCACCTGTTGTGGGTCCCAAATAGAAACGTCGCCCTTGGGGATCCGGGACCGGGCAGCCCGTGTCCGGGGGTGGGCGTGCTTGGCTTCACCGTCCACCCGGGTGGGCGGTCCTGGAGTGGGGGCCAGGGGCGCCGTGGCTCTGCCTGGAAGGGAGGGGCCGAGCGGCGCCCGGGCCGGAGCCGAGCCAGCCGGGGCGCTGACCGCCGCGCTCGCCCCCTCCCTTCCGCCCTCCGCCCTCCTCCCTCCCTCTCTCCCCGGCGCGGGCGAGTGTCTGCAGCGCGGCGGCCAGGAAATGCCGCAGATGCGCCGCGCAGCATCCCCGGCGGAGGCAGCGCGCCGGTCCTCCCGCACCGCCGCCGCGGCCTCGGCCCGGCCCGGAGCAGACGCCCCGTGCAGGGCCTGGAGAGCGGCCAGCGCGGCCGCAGAGGGTCCGGGCGCCCGCCGGCCCCCGCCCGCCCTCGCCGCACTCCCGGCTCCTCCGCTTGGCGTGGCGCTGCCCGTCGCCGCCCCTGCGCTCGCCGAGATTTGCCGCTGCTGAAACCCGAGAGGGACTTGGGCTCCCGGAGCCGGGCGGCCCACCCTCGGCCCGCCAGGAGGCCTGGGCGTTTCCTCTGCCGACCCCGGCGCCCGCCGTCCCCGGCGCCCCGGCTCTGCGTCTTCGGCTTCCGCGATCTTCCCCAGCCTGCTGCTCCTTCCTCTTTTCCTGTTCCCAAGACTGCGTCTTGCTGACTAGGATACTGTCCGGGGGTTACGAGGGGGGACAGGGGAATTGGCCAGTCATCGTTTAGATAAACTTCGGCATGGCGGGTTACCTCTCCCCTGCTGCTTACCTGTATGTGGAGGAGCAGGAGTACCTCCAGGCCTACGAGGATGTCCTGGAGAGGTACAAAGGTATGTGGTCCCTGCCCTGGGGCTGGGGAGCTTGGTGCGGATCAGAGAGGCAACCGCTACTTTTCCTTTACCAGAGCCACCACTGCTTGGGCGTGAGTAAACAGGTGTCTGGACCAGTCTTGGGAATGGACCGGGTTTTTCTGCATGGGATTTAGGACCCCTAGCTAGGGAGGATGGTGGGCGGCAGTCTGGAGACGCCCTTAGATAAGCAGTAGAGAGGAGAAGGGGGTTTGGTTTCCAGGAAGCACATTGCGTTTTCTCTCTCTTGTAAAAGCTCTTAAGCAGTACGCATAATCATAATTCTTCCTGGGAGGGTGAATACCGATTAATTCTTTATGGGATTACTGAGGCATTGCTGCTCCTGCTTGCTTAGGGTTTTGGTTAGCTCTGTAAAAAAGGTTCAGCATCACTAGATCATTTTCCTTAAAATGATCTTATTTGAAAAAGTTTGTACCTATATACTTATTCTGATGTATTGTAAAAATTATTTTATAGAGTGATAGATAAAAGACTTTAGTTAGTGAATTCTTTGTAAATTTAAATGTAAAGAATATATTTTGAGATTTTTTTTTTCTGCCCATCCTTTATGTTCAGGAAATTCTATGCCAACCTGATATTTATGTCTTAGTATAATGTTTACTTTGACTTTATAGTTAAATATAATGACTAAATAGAACTTGCAGCTGTCCATTTTACAAGAGTCTTTTTGTCTCTGGAAATGTATTTTTAAGTGTGTATATATCATCTCCTTATTGTGGCTCCCGGAACACTCCGCACTCAAGGGCAGCTTACAGAGGTTTAACGTATTTATAGTGAATAGTGGCCCATTTCATAGGTTGGATTCAAATGGTTTTGTATCCTTTCAATATTGCTTTGAGTTTAGTAACTCAATGTCTGTACATTCAGTGGTATTATAGGGTTAACAATGCATGTAGTTTTCTATTAGTGAAAAGTAGAAATATAAAATATTGAACTAAGCAATAAAATTCCAAATCCCCAGAAAGCTCAAAACCATTCACAATTGTTTTCTTTCTTTGTAGAATATGTTTTATAACTGAAATTCTTGTAATCTATGTAGAATTTTGCAAACAGTACAATGAGAATTCCTTTGTGCTAAGACTCTTATTGTGTATAATACTGTCACTGAGTGAGTGCAATGATATTTTAGGCCAAAGCACATTTGTGGCATTTGTGTATGTGTGGGTAATAGACTCATGTTTACTTCCATCTCTCCATTTTAAAATAAGGTTTGTAATTAGTTGTCTTCAGAATTTTAAAAAGGAGAAATATTGTAATATAACAAACCTTATTGAGGAAATACATCTGTGCTCTATAAAGTCAGAACAAAAAAATTGGAAAGTTCTAAAGTACACACATTTTATACTTTTGAAAAAATTATAGCGGAATGAATTTTTGTCACATGAAGTTTTACCTAAGTGACCCGTGGGTGATTTCAGGTGACCAAACAAGTAAGTGCTGATTTGACTTGTCTTAAAGAAATGTATTGTTTAAGAGCTTGTCTTTGTCTTTGGAAATAAAAGAGAATTAAAGATCTGAAGGCCAGTGTACAACAATCGGTACTGCCCTTAAACATATACATCTTCAAACATGTTGTTCAGACGTCACTGAAAAAGTGATGGGAATTTTCCTCATTTTACTTGTGGTTTTAACATGCCTAGTTCATCAATTTGTACTTGGCTTTATAGTTGTTCTGTGTTTCATTTAGTTGTGGAAAGGAAAGAAGAAGTACTGGGCAGTGTATTCCATGAAAAGCTGGAGACCTGGAAAACTCATTGTCTCCTGATGTGTTTTGAAGCCAGTTATGATTTCCCATCAGTATCCAGTACGATGACTTCACTACAGTGCTTATTATCCTGATGACTTGCTGTGGGGACTGACCTAATCAGAAAAGAATTGTAGGCTTGAATAGGGAGTGTCAGTTCACTAAACGTTCAGAGTACAGTTGCTCACTTTCTGAAATCATGCATTGTTCAAAACATTTTATGTTCTCATTTAAACTTAAGAGAAGTTATTTTGATTTTTATTTCTGACCGAGTTCCTTGGTTACAGAATGAATTTGCATTCATCTAGAATATTATCAGGTTGCCAAGTTATCATATGCCTCAGCTGTTGAGTAGTGTAAGTGCTGGAGTCAGCTGGAACCAATTCAAAATCTGCCTGTTGTCAGAGATGCAGAATTATCATAATCTATAATGTTAGGAATTATGAGCATTTGGTTTAGAAGTCGAGAGTTTTGTTAGGCCTAGTCTTCAGACTGCCTTGGGAGGACTTCAAATCAGACTCCCTGTAGAAAAACAAGAATAGAAGAGAGTGAGCGCTAATTATTTATGGTGTAGTCAGTCTATTCTTGTGTCTTGCTTTGGTCCTTTACATCTGGGCAAAGATAGGCAACTGTTTGCTGGATTAGAATAACACAGAAAGAGCTATTTGCTACAAAGAAGGGTGCAGTGTTCTGATTCATATTCTAGTCCTGTCACTTGTAAAATTTATTCATAGAATATTCAGGGCCGTCTGATTAAAGAAAAAACACATCATATTTCTTCAGCTGATACTAAACTTCAGCTGAATAAAGGCATTTATTTTTGAGTAAAACATAATTCATTATTATATATGCTAGAGATTGTCTATGTCAGAGTGGCTCTCTTTTATATCTCTAGTAAATTATCCAGTGTATATACTGTGTAATACAAAGCATTCTTAGTAGGTTAGCTTAAAAGATACAGTAGTATTTTATTTTTCTTCTTAAGTTTAAGGAGACTAACCCATATGCTGTTATCATAAATGATTAATTAGTTCTCATCTTATGAAATTCTGCTGTTAGTGTATCACTGGAAGATTCTGTTTTCCCAACACATTGTTACTTTGTAGTATGATGTTAAGTGAGAAAATGAGATAATGTGAATTCAATACATTTTATTCTATACCTCATAGAGGTAATTTTAAAATGTTACATTATTTTGGTTCACCAAAATGGTTATTTTTCTATTGATCTTACCATAATGAAAGTGTTGCATTTGTCATTTTCTTTATGAATGGGTGTTTTGGTTACTTATCTGTAATATCACTAACCCCTGCAAGCTGCTGTTTAGGCAAAGGCAAAGTTTTCTCTGTTTTATTACAAATTTCTTTAGTTTCATCTCTCATTAGGGCTATAAAATCTGCTTATGTGCATGGTGACAAAAGGAACTAAGACTACCATAATTTTCATTTTCAGTTCGGGTTTATTGCCTTTATTGATAGATGATTAGTAAAAATTCTGTCATTTTACTCTGTAAATCAGCTCTGATACTCAGTTGAGCTGAAAATTGGAGTATGCAGGTTTCAGGGAATTTCTCTGCAGCATATAATGGTCTAGCTCAGTGGTTTTCATTTGGCTTCTAGGATTCTGCAAAAACTTGATTTCGCATTTCTTCTGCTCATGCTGTATTCATAGGTTAACAGTTATATAATAAATGAACTTTAACTGTGCTGCATCATGATAATGTTATATTATAGCTAGTCATAATAGTATAAGTCTGGGATTTTTGTTTTCTTTTCAGAGTGAAACAGGCTGAATTTGTTGAGTGTTAGTTAAGATTATGTGTGACTGTTTTTAATAGAAAACAAGTGATCATGTTTAACCAAGTAGATGTTTTCTTTTTCTCAGGTACTGAGATGTCCTAAGTAGGCAGAACTAGGTTGTAGGGTACTCCATTTGCCAATAGACACTCAGATTCCTCTATTTCTGTGTAGCTATTTATAGGGTATCTTGTGGTTGTTTTGTGATCACAAGATGACTGCTCCTCCTCCAGCCCTTGTGTCTCCATTCCAGGGGACAGCTGTTCCAGGGGCCATCTGTATCTGCAGGTAGCCTAGAAAATGTAAAGTTTTAAGCTGGCTTCATTTAGTGTCCTGAACAAAATTGAAGTTTTGTTTGTAAAGAATACGGAAAGACTTACAACTGCTTTTGCAACCAGCAGTGTCTGGCACATGGAGGGCAAAGTGTCCAAGTTAAAATTGTCCAAGTTACATATTAACAATCATCACACAATATATTTGACTTCACTAAAGTTTGAGGAATATCTGAGAGCTCCATGAGGTTTCTGAGTATTTTCAAAATGATGCAGTTGAATGTTTTATGTTACAACATGGGTTTGAAAAGTAATTTTCACCAAATAATTAGGATTAAATTGTGTTTATTGCCTCACATAATAAAGAGCATATATCAGTTCAGGAATATAGGAAATTATTAGTTATTGTTAGTGAATTTAATTTTAAACTTCTGCTGATTTTTCAGTTTATTTTGTTCTGACTTAGAGAGTTATCTCAACATTTATTTAGCCAGAGTCTTTAAAAAGAAGGCTTATGCTTTTTAAAACTTTTAATTTTTTTTTTCTTTTGTATTTGAACAATTTGGAGATGCTTAATTTCTGGCTCAGTAACAGTTTTAGGTAATCAGTGTAAGGACAGGTGGTGAGAACAATTTATTGTCGTAGGTCTATCTTGTAGTCTGACAAAGAAGTGCTTGTATTTCTGCCTTTAGGTCATATGTGTCTCAGGATCCTGGCTCTGTGGGGAGCTAGAATATTTGACCAAAAGCATCTTCATGCAATTGGAGATTATGAAAATATCTGAAGCTATAGAGGTGACAAGATGAAATATCTAGGCTGTCATGTTCATTTCTGTTTTAGTTCCACAACTGAGTGTAAAAGTAGACAAGAATGTACCCAAATCATGTGACCTGGTGGACTAATGGGGAAGAGAAGATGATTTGTAGTTTAGAATATTTGTTATTTCATATTAATTAAACACAGATGCTTCTGTTTCATGGAAGTCTTCTCTCTATAATGGCTTTGAAGAAAAAAAAACAGGAAAGACTTCCTTGTCCTTTTCTTAGCTCTTAATGTGTTAGGGATTGCATTCTACTTATTTCCAAGGAGGAATTTCAGGCAATTTTTTGCTGAAGTATGTCATTGTTTCTGTAAGTGATCAAATATGACCCTTTCTTCATTTTTTTTTTTGCTTGTCCTTTAATGCAGTTTTGTTAGCTTTTGTTTTCTGGCCTACTTCATCTCTCCCAAAAGAGGAAGCAAATAATTCTGCTTAGTTTGAGTGTTGGGGAAAGCTTTGTATTTAGGGTCAAATGGGATTTCACCCTGTGAGAAGGTGAAAAGTACCAGGGAGGAAAACTGCAAGAGGAGAAACTAACATGACTATTCCATTTCGTAGACATAATCACCAAAATCATTTTGATCGTTGGCTGCAATGCACTATGGGTTTCAGGGAAAGGATTGGATAGAATTTGTAGGAAGATGGATGAATGATGGAGAGTTACGCTGTACCAAATTGAAAACAGTCTTGAGTGCCATACCCAGGACTGAGTTTGGGCTTTATTTTTTAGGCAGTGAGAGTGACCCTTTATGATGCCTAGCAGGAAGTTAGATAGATTTTAGAGAGAGTACTCTGGAAGCAGTGTGGAAGACTGAGTTAGAAGGGAAGGCTCAGGCAGGGAGACAGGTTAAATGGGTAGTATAAAATTATAGTGGTTGGAATGGAAGGTTGATTCTAGAGAAATTTTAGAAATTGTCAGGATGGCTGTAGTTGGTTCTGCATGTGGGGACAGGAGGCGGGTCCAGCAACTTTTGTTGTTGAGGTTATGTCCAAAAAGCTTGAGGTGTTTCCTTTGTAAGTTTAAAAAAAATCTGTAGTATGTATTTATTAAAAAAGATGTTTTTAAAACATTTTTATTACTAATCACTATTAGGCTGTTCTTGGTAGTTAAATGGAATGAAAGCTATTTTGCTTGACCTTGGAAATACAGCAAATAGTGTGCCCTAGAAAACTAGAATGCTGTCTTTAATGTAGAGCTCTCTAAGTAACACCTTATCGGTCTGCTTGTTGTGAATCCTCTGAGCATGATTAGTAGCATCTTAAAGCAGTGGACCTGTTTTTCCTAAGCAAATAAAATAATTGAATTTATATCCTTTTAAAAGATAAATATACATGATGAAAAACTTGCAATTTTTTTTTTTTTTTTGAGACAGTCTCATTCCATCACCCAGGCTGGAGTACAGTGGTACGATCTTTGCTCCCTGCAATCTCTACCTCCTGGATTCAAGCAATTCTTCTGTCTCAGTCTCCTGAGTAGCTGGGACTATAGGCACCTGCCACCACACCTGGCTAATTTTTGTATTTTTAGTAGAGACGGGGGCGGGGGGTCTCACCTTGTTGGTCAGGCTGGTCTTGAACTCCTGACCTCAGGTGATTCACCTGCCTTGGCCTCCCAAAGTGCTGGGGTTAGAGGCGTGAGCCGCTGTGCCTGACCGTATTTCAATAGTTTAAAAAATTTGTTTTTATTTCAGAAATCTTCTTAATTTACTCATTGCTCATTTTCTACATAAAGTTCAGCAAATATGTAGAGTTAGTTTGGTTTGGTGTATAAAAATTTCAGTGGTTTTATGTTCATTTAAGTTCTCAGCTATCCTGCGATTTGAGCATTAAGGCTTACATTTGTAATTTCAAATTGCAAAACAATAACTACCATTTGTATGTCCACCTATGGCATATGCCTGGCATGGTGCTGGGTATTGCATGTGAAATACACATATGTATATATATGTAAGTTTAAAGAATCACATAGCTATAAGTGGTAGAAATGGCATTTGAACATAAATGTATATTTGTCATAAACTATATATTTTGAGTGTCATTATATTGACTGGGAGATGTTGTAGAAATGGTTAATAAAAATATATTTATTAAGATTCTGATTTTGATTAATACTACAACTTTGTGAGATACGTTAAATGAATGCATGAAATTAAAGTTAATAGTTTAAAGATTTATAGATACTACTTTTGTTCAAATATGAATAGATTCTGGAAGTCAAACTTGTGTCTTAGTTGTATTATAAATTCTAATGACTAGATAGGTATAAAAAGAAAATAAAATTTTAATACGAGCATTTCCATTGTGTATTTGGGTTGAGAAGATTTTGAAAAGAACTGTTTTTGTAAATGTCACCAGTGAATATGGCCTCTTTCATACATGCCTGAAATGTTTCCTGGAAGGAATTGTCAAAGAGAGTTGACAAAGTCTTGATTTTACTCTAGTGGGTGAAAATATTTCCCAGTGAATCCTGGTATTAAAGATACTATACAAACATTTTATTGTTCTAGTGAATTAAATATGTGCCCCTGTATTCAGTGTTATGGTTCTCCATGCTGACCATGCCAGTGTAATGATTTGTTTTGGTGTGAAATAATACTACTTGTAGTGAGGTAGACACTGGGTTAATAAAGGTGGGATAAAATAGGGCGTATGGAATATTCTGAGCACTAGAGATTATGTAGGTGGTCAATGCATTAGGTAGACCTAAGAAGTCAAGTACTGTGGCTCTTCCTATACCAGTAGTCTTTTTAAAAAATGCACACATTATTTTTTAAGAGCAGTTTTAGGTTTACAGTAAAATTGAGCAGAACGACATAGTTCCCATATACTCCCTCGTCTTCTCCCATAGTTTCTCCTATTTACATCTGATAAATGGATCTCCTATTTACATTTGATGTGGTACATTTGTTGTAATTGATGTATTGGTAAATTGGTTCATCAGTTATATCGTTGATTACAAGATTAATAGTTTACATTAGGGTTTCCTTTGTTGTACAGTTCCATGGGTTTTGACAAATGTATATTATCATGTGTCTATTGTTATAGTATCATACAGAAGAGTTTTACTGCTCCCAAATCTTCTGTGTTTGACCTGTTTGTTCCTATTCAGCTCCAGAACCCCTGACAACCACTGATCTTTTTGCTCTGTCTATATTTTATGTTTTTATAGAGTGTCATATAGTTGGAATCCTACAGTATATAGACGTTTCTCACTAGCTTCTTTCATTTAACACTTTGCATTTAAGATTCCTCCATGTCTTTTCATGGCTTGATAGCTCATTTCTTTTTATTGCTAAGTATTAGTTCATTGTCTGGAAGAACCAAAGTTTGCTTGTCTGTTCACCTACTGAAGGACATCTTGGTTACTCCTCAGTGTTGACAGTTACGAATACAACTGCTCTAAACAGCCGGGTCCAAATTTTTGTATGGACATGTTTTCAAGTCATTTGTGTAAAGGAGTATGATTGTGGGATCGTATGGTATGTTTAGCTTTGTGAGAAACTGCTAACTTGTCTTCCAAAGTGGGTGTACTGCTTTTTACTTCCACCAACGAGTGAGAGATCCTGTTGCTTCACATCCTATCAGCATTTGGTGTTGTCACTGTTTTGTATTTTAGCCATTCAGGTAGGTGCCTAGTGGTATTTCATTATTGTTTTAATTTGCAGTTCCCTAAATGACATTTGGTGGTGACTATCTTTTTATATGCTTCTCATCTGTGTATTTCCTTTGGTGAGATGTCTGTTTAGGTCTTTTGTCCACTTTTAAAATTTTTTTATTTTGAGATAGGGTCTCACTTTGTTGCCCAGACTGGATGCATTGATAAAGTCATAACTCACTGTAACCATGGACTCCTGTCTCAGCAGATTCTCCTGCCTCAGCCTCCCAAGTATCTGGGAGTACAGGCATGTACTACCATGTTGGGCTAATATGTTTATGTTATATAAAGACACGGTCTTGGTGTATTGCCCAAACTGGTCATGAATTCCTGGGCTGTAGTGATCCGCCTGCCGTGGCTTTCTCAAGTGCTGGAATTTACAGATGTGAGCCATCATGTCTGGCCCTTTTGCCCACTTTTAAATTGTGTGTGTGTGTGTGTGTGTTTATTGAGTTTTTGGAGTTTTTTTTGGGTATATTTTGGATACCAGTCCTTTATCAGATAATGTTTTGCAAATGATCAGTAACCTTTTTATACCATGACCTCCTTTGGACGTCTTTGACCTACTGCATATGATAGGCATTGTTTAAATGAATAAGGACCTAATTATTTCCTTCCATATGTTCATAGCATTCATAAGTACTATTTCGTTTTCAGTGAGTACACTATTTATTGTACCTGCTTTATAGAGTTGTATGTGGTGTCTCTGAGTTCAGCAATCTGACAGTTTGCTTTGGTGTATCTAATATGCTGCTGCAGCTGCAATTCAGGTATCCAGTTGGTTGGCAGCTATGATGCTTTATAACACTTGAGTCTAAAATTAGTTGAACTGTTCTATTTTAAGGGTAGACTGAAATTGGTAGTCTGTGTCCTGTAAAACATGTGAAAGTTAGAAACTCTTAGGATATTGAATTACTTCTGTAGAAATGTAATCAGAAGTGGAGTTGGGTAGAAAGTTAGTTTGTGTTCATTTTTAAGAAGGTTTTGTTATGATAATTTGATTAAGGCCTGGATGTAGTGCGGTATGTATATAGTAATCATGAACATACATTTTCACACTGTTGCCCCTTAGAGGTAAGATAGTGCTTTCATGTAAATGATTATATGTGATTTTAAAAATATGAGTTGAGTTAGAGCAGGATTATTTGATTTTTTTTCTGCTAGCGCATTTTAGAAGAGTTGCAGTTCCTAAATGTTTCGAATTTTGGAACACCATTGACTGCCTTTGCTAGAAAAAAGAATGATTAAAGGAGTACTTGGTTGTTCATCTTGTGGTCTTGTGATAACCTTACTTGTGTAACAGAAACTAGGGATTGTTGAAAATAAGGCCAGGTGTGGTGGCTCACGCGTGTAATCCCAGCATTTTGGGAGGCCAAGGTGGGTTGATCACATGAGGTCAGGAGTTCAAGACCAGCTTGGCCAACATGGTGAAACCCCGTTTCTACTAAAAATACAAAAATTGGGTTGGGTGCATTGGCTCACGCCTATAATCCCAGCACTTTGGGAGGCTGAGGCAGGAGAATTGCTTGAACCTGGGAAGTGGAGGTTGCAGTGAGCCTAGATGGCGTCATTGCACTCCAGCTTGAGCAACAAGAGCGAAACTCTGTCTCAAAAAGCAAAACTAAACAAAAACAAAAACAAAAACAAAAATTAGCTGGATGTGGCGACGGGCACCTATAATCCCTGCTGCTTGGGAGGCTGAGGCAGGAGATTCACTTGAACCTGGGAGGCAGAGGTTGCATTGAGCCGAGATGGTGCCGTTGTACTCCAGCCTAGACAATAAGAGTAAAACTCTGACTGAAAAAAAAAAAAAAAAAAAAAGAATGTTGAAAATGGTAGATAAAAAGCAGAGTGATTCAAATTAAGAGTTTGATTTTTCATATAATAAGAATTTTATACCTCTTGAAGCAATATTTTATGCTATTGAGGCAGTTTTTTTACAGTGTTATTTGAAAATGTCTGTATTAGTCCATTTTCATGTTGCTGATAAAGACATACTTGAGACTGGGCAATTTACAAAATAAAGAGGTTTAATTGGACTCACAGTTCCACGTGGCTGGGGAAGCCTCGCAATCACGGTGGAAGGCCAGGAGGAGCAAGTCATGTCTTAGGCTACATGGATGGCAACAGACAGAGAGAACTTGCGCAGGGGACCTCCTCTTTTTAATACCATCAGATCTTGTGAGACTTATTTACTATCATGAGAACAGCATGGGAAAGACTTGACCCCATGATTCAATTACCTCCCACTGGGTCCCTCCTGCAACACACGGAAATTCAAGATGAGATTTGGCCAAACTGTATCAGTGTCCTTCAAGCAGTCTCAGAAGCTATAACAATTTAGGTACTATAGATAATGTATGGTCTTTTTTTTTTCTTTTTGTTTTTTTTTTTTTTTAAGATGGAGTCATGCTCTGTCACCTAGACTGGGGTGCAGTGGCGCCATCTTGGCTCACTGTAACCTCCGCCTCCTGGGTTCTCCCGCTTCAGCCTCCTGAGTAGCTGGGATTACTGGTGCACACAACCATGCCTGGCTAATTTTTTTTTGTTTTTTTAGTAGAGGTGGGGTTTCACCATCTTGGCGAGGCTGGTCTTGAACACATGACCTTGTGATTCGCCCGCCTCAGCCAATGTATAGTCTTTACTTTTCCTTTGAACCTTTTTGGAAGGTCTAAAGCAGGATTGAAGGATTCTAAACTACAGAAAGCAAGATGCAAGTATGCTTTCGTTTTCTTGTGGAAAAAGAAATGTATTTATGATATCTATCCCTTTTAGAAAACTATATAGAAATTTAGATTTGTGCTTCAGTAGAAGTAAAATACTGTAAATGGAATGAAATACTTTTATAATTAGCATTTTTTGAAAGCGTTCAGGCAGCATTGTTCCCAGCCTTTCTTATATTTCTAGTCAGAAATTAATTGATCATATGTATGCTTCAAGTGAACATATTACCATCTAATATATTCTCTCTTCCTTCATCCCTATCACATTTTATGCTCAGTCTTTCCCTAGAAAAACTGGGAAGAGATGAAGTGTTTCAGACCTGGAGAAGCAGATCTTCACAAGTTTGGAACATGTGGTTTAATTCCAAATACTTACTGATCCTACACATTAAACTTTGCTAAGGAATCAGGGCTTACAGGAGGAGGAGGAACACAGGTTCGTAGCCTCTGAAAGAGCACAGTTTGGTGAGGAAAGTGGACCAGCTCCACTCATTATGTGTGCATGCCACAAAAGAGGAGTGATCCGATCATCCAGGGTTTTCATAAGTAGGGTTGGCATTTGAAGGAAGGCAGAATTTCAGTGGGAGCTTGGGGAGGGGAGAGGCTTTGTGTTATGTGTGGGTGGATGGTGTAGACAGAGGTTTTTCTTGGGGCCACCATATCATTTGCACAATCTGACCTCGTATTTCACCTTTTGCATTGTAGGAAAAGTATTACCACAATAATTTAATTAGTACTTAAATATAAACAAGACAGATTTTTCTTACAGGTAATCAGTGTTGAGTTGAAGATTTTATTCTCCATTTTTAATGGAGAATATATCATACAGATACTACAAAATCTGCTATATCATACAGATACTACAAAATCTGAGGGTTTAGTAGTGAGAAACAAGTTTTGGGTATGGCTCGGCGAATGTAAAGATTGGATGTCACATGCTCTTTTAGATGGAGTCTCGCTTTGTTGCCAGGCTGGAGTACAGTGTCACAATCTTAGGTCACTGCAACTTCTGCCTCCCAGGTTCAAGTAATTCTCCTGCTTCAGTCTCTCAAGTAGCTGAGACTACAGGCAAACACCACTACATCCAGGTAATTTTTGTATTTTTAGTAGAGATGGGGTTTCACCATATTGGCCAGGATGGTCTTGATCTCTTCACCTCGTGATCTGCCCGCCTTGGCCTCCCAAAATGCTGGGATTACAGCCATGAGCCACTGCACCTGGCCGGATGTGACACTCTTAATATGATGTAGGAAACTCTCAGTTAGATTGATGATCATAATTTTAGCACTTTATACTTTTTTTTTTACATATACAATTTGATTCTTATAACATTTCTGTGAGACAAGTAACGTAAGTGTGCCAGTGCCCTTATTTTATAGGCAAGGAAATCAGGCTTCTATGATTATATTGACAGGTGGTGGACTGGGGCTAGAATTCTGGTCTTCTGATAGCCAGTCTAGAGAACACTCTACTGTAGGTAATTGTGGCCCATCCTTATATGCAGTCAAAGTTATTAATAATATGGACCATAGGTAATATATGTGGTGAGAAGTAAATAGTCTCTGTTTAAGTAAATAGCAATTGAATATTGCTGTTGTTCTGGAATTACAGCCCATATTTGGGAAGAAATATGGCTTACTTTTTGTTTAATGTGGTTTTGGGCTATCATGTCCATAAATTTGGTGAAAAATTCTATTTCTAATTGTGGAGGATTTAGTTACTTGAGGGAAAAACTCCATTATTATCTCTGGTTTTTGTTGTTAATTGAAGCAGCTCTTAAAATTAGAGGGTTATACATTTAGACAGAAAAACTATCCCACTGACTAAAGATGTAATTTCTGTAGTACTCAATGACAAAGGAGGAACCATGTAAGTACTTGGGGAAAACATGGAAAGAAAACTTATGTCACATACTTGCTAACAGTTTTGGAAAATAAAGAAGTGGACAAACGTAGACAAAATGAGTAAAACTCTGTAGTTCAGTTATCTATATACATTAATTTTGTGACATACGTCCTTTTCCATTTATTTTTTCTCTATAATATATGGCATTTAAAAATTGGGACCACTGTGTGTATAGTTCTATATCCTGCTGGTTCACTTAATATATCACAGCATTTTTTAATGCCATAAAATATCATTTAAAACCATTTTAATGACAATACATGCATTCTACTGTGTGTGGTAAATAATCTGACAAAACATTTAAGCAGTTTTGTATCCTGATAGTTTTTGGTTAATATTATCACGTTGGTATTTTTCCATCTAATTACAAGCTTCAGAAACACAGTTTTTCAAGATAAGAAAGAAGTCATATGGATTATATAAGCCAATTAGCAGTTAAATATTTATAAGATAGTGCCTAATTCATGATTGAGTAGATTCTTGAGTTATGTATCCAATTAAGAAATTCTAATCACTCTGAATTCTAGAAATTCAACAATAAAGGAAGCAATTACTAATACTCAGGAGATCTGATTTTCATTCTTGTCTCATGCTAATTAGCTAGTCTTGGATGGCTTATAAATGAAAATGAATGATTGCCAAGGTTCTTTATCATCTTGTTATATCTGCCTTAATTAATTACTTCATTATTTATTTATTTCTTGAGTGTTTCTTATGTGCCAGCAACTATATTAGGTCCATGGGGTGCTAAACATAAAAAAATTAGTTGTCTTTTATATTGTTGAGTTATGAATGTATCACTTTATACTGTTATGATCTGTTTGGTTACTCTTGACATCATTTTCTGACATACTTTCCATTTATTGTTAATGGCATACATCTCATTTTTTATTTTGGAAATGAACACCGTATTCACCGTATTTATGGTTTTAATTTTTTGTAGAAACTATTATTGATTCCATTTGAAAACCCTTTTAAAATGCCTTCCAGCTTTTTGATATAATTTGCTGTCATTTTTTGCATTTGTATTTCATTACTTGTAGTAGGCTTCAAGACTATTATTTATTAATGATATTGAATCAAGGACTACTCTGGAGCATTGATATAACTGTAACATTGAAGTCAAACTTTGGAGGAAACTCACACTTTAAAAGTTTTTTAACTCTCCTTATATGCATTAATGATATGTAAACGTTGAGTGTGTGCAAATGGCCTCTTTTGGGAAATTTCAAAGTTGTTACCTATTTTATCACTACGTGTTGTTCTTGCATGTCTCGGTCAGTGTTTCTTTTGTGTTTGGCTAAATGATCACCATATACATGCAGTTTTCAGGAAAGGTCTAAATGTTGTTCCCGCCAAGGCTCCTTTTTCCATCTCCAGTTAGTGGGAGATTTTTTTTCATAGCACTTTTAGTTCCACTTTAGCAGTGAACTTGAACAAGCTGTTTCTGGTTGGCCATTTCTTTCTCCAAGATTTTTAAACCAGTGCTTTGAGTCTTAGGGGAGCTACAGCCTCAAGACCAGGGATTGTGGTCTTCAGCTTTGAAGTGGCTTCATTCTGGGAGATTAGTGAAGCTGTTTAGATTTGTTCTCCTTTCTCTTATTCTATCCTCCCCCTCCTCCCCATTAACAGAACTATAAGATACTCTAGGGTACAGGACTATAGAACTACTCTTGGGTGGTTGTTTTTAAAAAACCCTGATTCCGCTCTCCTACCTGCCCAGCCTTTGAAAATTACCCTTGCCTGTAGGGAAAAGATGTCAACATTGAGTGTGTTGATTCTCAGTCATTTCATTTTATCCTCGAGAAAACTAAAGTCCAGAAAAGAAGGGTCAGTAAAGGAAAAAGCAAGCTCTAAACTGAGGTCTCCTGATTTTTAGTTCTTCACGTTGCCGAGTCTCCTTTGTTTCTCACTGGTGTGTAGAAGGGGTGCATTCACTGGCTAAATGCAAGTCAATGGGATGTAAGGGCAAGAATCTAGAAGTGAGCGGAAAAAGTGAAACAATAGCAAAGACAGAAGTAGTGATGTCAGTGTTATACTTCACATTCAGTAAGAGGAATGCTAAGGTTTCAGTGTTAACGTTGATGTTTCTGTATTTTAGGGCCGTGCATTATGATGGTGAATTGCACGCAGCAGGCTATCAGTGTTCTGGGGCTTTAAGAAATAGATTCAGACTAATATAAATTGGGATTGTAACATGGAGCTAGTGTATTTCCCACCTTGAAGAGTTGAATGGGGTCTGGTCGGGAGTTGGGCCACATCTCCACAGCAGCCCTACTCCGCGGCATGAGGCGCTGCCGGCGCCCCTGCCCCCCGGGACATTGAGAAGACTGAGGAGGAAGAAGCCTTGTAGTTGCCACTGTTGCATGACCCGCCACCCCTGAGGTCCGACCCCACGCCCGGACCTTGAAAAAATAAATAAATAAAAAAGGAAGAGTTGAATGAAAATCTGGCTGCAGTGCTTGGATTAGTGTGTTGCTGTCTGACTGTTTCCTAGTTAACCATAAGGTCCAGGCTCCGGGCAGGCTGATCTGGGCCACTAACAACCCCAGCCATCTCCCCTCCCCAAGGCCTGCATTTTGAGAATCTGTTGGATCTGGATCCTTCTCTTGCCTTCTGTTCATTCCTGCTCTGGATCAGGAGTGAATAAAGGAGAATGTGATGCTACGTGCATCAGTTCTAACACAGCTAGAGAGTAGATGCATCAGTGGAAGGCATGAAAGGTTTGATTTGCTCTCACCCCAAATGGGCATATGGTATGTCTCTGTGTATGTGTGTGGGGGCGAGGAATGGTGTAAAGAAGGAAAGGGGTAGTGAAAAAGGGAAGGGGAACGTATCTTATGCTGTTTCTGAGAGTTTGGGAGATAGAAGCTTTTAGATGAGTGGTAGCCCAATTCCATTTCTCATCATTTGCGTCTTCACACATACATTTTACACTCCCCCCAACTCTTCCTCCCCTGCTCAGTTCTGTTTCTTCTGTCCTCAGTTCCCTCTATGCTAACAGCAGGCAAATACATGGTTGGGAAGGATGTGATTTGGAAACTCTGTTTCTAATATAAACATGCCTACTGTTTAATATTAAATATACCTTTTATAGCTCCAGTGTTCTATATTCAATTTTTATTTTAGATTGACTACGAAATGTCAATATATATTTTACATTGATAATGTTCTTGCTGTTTTACCATTTTTTAAATTAAAAATATAGCTGTACTTTAGCCTGGATGATCTTCACTTATACAGCATTTTTAAGAGAAAATGTATTATAAGTTGGTTGTTTGGAACTGACAAGTGCATTTCTATAGCACAGGCTATTGGCTAATTGGAGATAAATTTTTGACAGTTGGCAAGTCGAAAGGGAGATTTAAAGGATTTTTAAAAACTAGGAATAATTTTTTTTTAAAGTTAGAAACTACTTTTCCTGTTACAATCTTTTAAAAGCATTTATTATAACATCCAGCACTGGCGAGAACATGGAGAAACAGTGCTCTCCTGTGCTGCTTTTTAGAGTGTGACTTGTTACCGTCTTTGGAGAAAGGACACTGCTGAAGGCATATCTACTCCTTGACTCATCAGTATTTCAAAATCTTTCCTGCAGGTAGAACTTAAGTGCATAGATATTTATTGTGACATTGTTTGCAACAGCAAAATACTGGAAACATCCTGAGTGACCAGGAGTAGGGGATGGTTGAATAAATTTTGATACTCAAATGTTAAGCAACTAATAAGTAATACAAGTTAAATCTCTTAAGTATTGACTTTAAAGGAAAATTAAAAGGCAAATGATTATGTGTTTGGCATTCTTGTGAAAAAGAAAAAAAAATTATATGCAAACAGAGAGCTATGAAAATAGAGAAACCAAATCATGAAGAGTGAATAGCTCCCAAGAACAAGTTTTCTTTTCATCTCTGAATCTGACATTTTAAAACAGATATTTATTACTTCTATAATAAATATAAACACTGCCACAAATAAAGTAGAAAGTTTAAAATAATAAAATTATTAAATATTTTCATGCATGTAAAATATTGCCAGTTTTTGAGAAAAGCTTCATCCATGTGATTCTAACAGATGTAATTTATAAGCAACATTGTGTGTATTAAGTGACATTGACTTAATAGACCATCTGGTACTTTCATAAACAATTTAGAGACTTATTGTTTCTGTGGTCATTTATGGCTGAGGTGGTCCATTATGGCCCTAGCTATTATTTTCAGTATCCGATTTGATCATACACTTGCAGGCTGTCTTCCTAGGCATAGTACAGTGGGACGAAAAGGCACTGCCTTGAGTAAGTCAGATGTGTAATATTGGTCCCTAAGAAGTGCCATCCTAAACCAGAGAATACGTTTGTTTTGTTTCTTATTTAACTTTACTTTTTTCATTCATTTATGTAATAAATTATATAAAATGTTATTGAGTGCCCATGACATGTACAAAGATGTAAAAAGGTGATCTTGCTTTCCTTTAGGAGATCTCATTCTGTTGGGGAAAGCCAGCAAGGCGATCATGGGACAATTAAGGTGCTTTATATGCAGTACAAATGAAGTACTCTAAGAGCATCTTTCTTAAACCCTTTACCTGGTGAGACCAGTGTGTTCTGTACCCATTATCTTGTTTCTTAGTTTTAATTCTCCAACACTAGGGATAAATAAATTTTAGTAGAGTCCTGTTATAGTACAGCTTCTTTTTCTACAAATTGTAATAGAAATTAATCCCACAGTTGTAAGGAAATAACTGATACTAAGAGATGATATAGAAATAGTAGGGAGATTAGAGAAAAGCAAGTTGCATATTTGTTTATAGTATTATAAAATAGCAGAAGATGGAATACTTTTGATGTTTGCAAAAGCAAGTTAGAAAACTACAGAAAATATTTTTTATGTAAGTCTTTTTAATACATCTGCTGCTTATCATGGTGCTTGGCATATTGTAAATACTCAATAATTATTTTTTTAAAAAGGTTGAATGAATGAATTTCTACTGAGGGTTTTGGGCTTTAAGATTTTTCTGAATTTAGTTTCTTAACTAAGCTAACTCTAGATAGTAGTTTCAGTCAAGTACACTACCTTAACTAATTTTCCCACAGCAATTTAAAAACTGCCAAGCAGATGAAGTTTGAAGTAAGTTTTGTAATTTTCAAGAAGTATACAGATTACCTTACTTCATGCTATATAATTTCTTTATGCAGGAAGATAGGCATAATGAACTGCTGCCATAGTGAAAGACAAAAGAAATTCTAGGGAGAAGATAATATTCAGTTTAGATAAAAGTAACATAGTACTGGAACATGTGGAGCAAAAATACTGAGGGGAAGCTCAGAATAGGAGTGTGCCTTTAGACAACAGTGGCGAAATTCACGGACAGACTTACTTAGACATTTGTTGGGAACTCAGAGAATAGTGTCCCAGAGTGTTCTTTGTTTACTTTAGAGGTAGTGTAGGTGCACCACCTGTGATCCCAGCACTTTGGGAGGTCGAGGCAGGTGGATCACTTGAGGCCAGGAGTTGGAGACCAGCCTGGCCAACATGGCGAAACCCTGTCTCTACTAAAAATACAAAAAAAATTAGCCATGCGTGGTGGTGGGCACCTGTAGTCCTAGCTACTCGGGAGGCTGAGGCAGGAGAATTGCTTGAACTTGGGCCGCATTGGTTGCAGTGAGCTGAGATTGTGTCACTGCAGTTTGGCCTCGGCGACAGAGTGAGACTCCCTCAAATAATAATAATAATAATAATAATAATAATAAAAATAAATAAGTGATAGCGTAGCATTTTTTTTCTTTTTTTTTTAGCCAGAGTTCTTTTGACTATAGTGTAGCATCTTAAAAGTAACTGTATGTAGTTCTAGAACCTGTAAATGTAAAAGGCCTAGAGATATACTGCTAGGGTTAGCACATATATAACAACTTCACGTTAACAGGAAGTTTAATGTTACCTAGTCTCCCATTTCAATGATTTATTTGAGGATCTGGGAAATTTTTGTTGCTATAAACTTTTACTTTTTACTTCAGAGGCAATACTGTCTTGATTCTGCCTGCTCCTTTCTGATGGTTCTTCACCTCGCTTCATATAGTTTCTTTACACATAGTTACACAGCACTCAGATAAGAATGGAGCCCCTTACAGATCTCTGGGATTTGCTCTTGTGCAATCTCTTTTGGCTCTGCAAATTCTAGTTGTCTTGACCTCCTCAGAGGAACTGTCTCTTCATCTGAGGGAAAACTGCTGCCTCCCCTTGCGTCCTATGTCCTCCCTGGTTTGCCCTTCCTCTACCATATCCTGGAAGCTCTCCAGGCAGTAAGCTCACCTTGTCTGTTTCTCTTTTCTCAGATATGACATTCCCCTGTGCTGCCTATTGTTTAATGCCCCAAAACTGTGAAAAAATTTCATAAATTTGTGTCTGTATATTTAGTTATTTACGGTGGAGAATAAATCCTGTCTCTGTCAGTATCATGCCCAGAGGTAGATTGTCCTCCTTTTCTCTTTAAATGAGACTCATACGTACATAAAATTTCCCCTCAGTTTTCTTTAGAATTAGATAGACTATAGAAATGTTGTGGACTTATAATCTGCAAAGTCTTTAATATATTCTCTATCCACATCTCTCTTAAGAAACGTGGATAAATTGTATATTAAAGACTTTGATGAAAATCTTTGATGGAAGACTTTGATGGAAGTATTGAACTGAGCTTAATGATGGTATAGCAGGGAATAAAGTATGGTCTGAGTTCATGTATTGGCCTTTGTGTTAGCCTAACCCTAAAAATATTAAAGTTGGTGTGTAGCAGGAGAATTAAGTCATGATAGATTGGATTTCTATATCTTCTTACTAATGTGAATGTTTCTGTTTATGTGATATTTAAATTTGGGCAGTTTAGTAACATTGTTATCATAGGATAGTCAGAGAGGAAAGATTCTATTTGTAGTAACAGTACATTTATTCTGAGTAGTAATAGGGCAGAATCATAATGCCAAGATTGTATAATTTAGCTCCTGCATTTTATTTCTGAGAAGAATTAGGCTAAGAGATATTCAGCTCATAGAACTAGTTAGTACTAGAGTTGGAGCTGGAGCCCAGGTAGTCTCATTTCTGGTTTAACGCTTTTTCCACTTAATCATGCTGCCCAGAGAAAGTCCTTGTACTCTTCAAGCCCCCGGATGTATGCACTGTACTTCTGTCTCCTGGTACTGAACATGTAGGGTGAGTCTTGAGGCCCAGCCAGCTTGCTTCCTTGCAAGCTTCATTCTGTGCTGTGTAAACATTGCCACACATTTGATATGAATCAAAGTATTTAGTTGATCCCTCTGAACACATTATTTATGGCATGTATTGCACTAGATCCCAGCAGAAGACATGTAATGAGCAATTGGAGTGCTTGACCATTATTTTGAAAGTTAATATTTGTGTTTCAGCTAGAGGGACTGTGGGCCTGTTTGATATTGACTTGAGTTGCTAAGTAATGTCAGAAGGTCAAAACAATTTAAAAAGATGTGTGGACTGTATATGATGACAGTTTGACACTTAGCTTTTATCTTCTTAAGGTGGCCTCCATATTGAACCATGGCAGATTTGCCTTGTTATTTTAAAAGAATACTGAATCTGTTGGGCCTTGGCAGTTGGGAAGAGGCAAGGCCACTGTGTGGTGTAATTATAGACAAAGGTATGTGGTCCTTTGGGGACACATTTTGAAAGGGAACCTCAATTTGGCAGTCAAGTTTGTATACACAGTACCATATAGGAAGAAGAAGTAAAGATAACTGACATTTAGATTTGAAACCCCCCCACCTTTTTTTTTTTTTTTTTACTGTGAAAAAGAAACTAAAAGTAAAATAAATTAGAGATAATTTGTTGTAATAAGCACTATAATAATACGCAATAATGTACTGGTAAGTATTTGGCAACCAGCTATCCAGGAGAAAAAGTCTTGATTTATATCATTTGTTCATTTTCTGGTGTGAATAATTTATGGCTGATTTCGAACAACCAAGCTGATGTCACTGAGTGCAGAGTTGGGAATAGATATGCAATAGCATATCTATATCATATAGTATTTCCACTGTATAGATGGACTAGATGTAAATAAACTCAAGCAAAGATAATCATAAATGTAGTAAAGAAATTAGTAAGTGATGAGTTTTGAATATTTATTATCTTTGTTGTTGGTGTAATTTATTTAATTGAAGGCTTATGTCATTTAATTTTTAATGATGGCTTTGTTTAACAATTGGCTAACACGATTCTGAAAAGTCAACAATCCACTCTCCAGTTGTTCTGAGTTTGCTCTGGCATACTACTGAAAACAGGTAACACTTACAGAGCATGTATAGTACCAGCCAAGCATAGTGTAAGTGTTTTCTGTGAATTATGTCACCCTCAAAGTAATGACTTGGAGTAGGTACCTAAGTATCCTTATTTTACAGTTGCTAAAATTGAATCACATAGTGGTTAAATAACTTGTCTGAGGTTTGAAAGTGACAGAGCTGGGATTCTAAACCAGGCCATCTGTTTTTAGAGCCTGTGGTCTTAACCACCTTGCCATACTGCCTGTTGAGGTTACAGATATTCTTGAATGTGAGGCAGTAGTAGCTATGATATATTTTAAGTGAATTACTCATGTTTCAAAATTATTTTACGACTTGCTTCAATAATTGTTTGAATTTTATTTGAATTTTATTTATGACAAAATGTTACTATCCTTAATATATGAATGCTTATATAAATCAACAAGAAAAGCTATTCTCTCTTCAGTAGAAAAACAGAGCAGAGACTTCAATAGGCAGTTCATAAGAGAAGAACTAACAATGGCCAGTAAACATTGAAGGCAAGGACAGTGTCCATTTTGTTCATTGCAATATTAACCCAACCCTTGCAGAGTGCCTGACACATAGCAGGGCTCTATAAATGTTATTTTAATGCCTCTTAATTTTTATACATTTTAATGAAGCACATATAAAGTTTTTTTTGGTCCTTTTGCTAATACTAAGCTATTTTCTAATGTTGCCTTTAAATAATTGAATTTTTAAAGAAAGTGTTTCTGATTATATACTTAGAGACATTTTGTTATTAAAACCCCCTAAGTTCAAACAAGGATGAAGAGGCCTGCTAAATTATTTTTTTCTTAATTAAGAATCAGTGTATGCCATTGTGTATAATTTCACTAAGTAAAATGGATATTCTTAAACTTAAGAGGGCTCCTGAAATTATGAGAAATTTCTGTGTAATTTCTAGAACCTTTAAATTACAAGTAGTGATGTTTTAATGCATTGAGCTGTTTTATCTATAAACCTTGTTGAGGAACAGTGTACCCTGTACCCAGAATTTAGAGACTAATATTTTTCCTTTGTGTCTTTTCCCAGTTTGTCCTCTCTTTCTACTCTCTGGTAGATGTTTTAGCCATGTGAGAGCTCAAATATACTTCTGATGGATGTTGTTAATTATTTTGAGACATAATAAAATATATTAAAAACAATATTTCTATTGCTGACAGCTACATTTTGGAGATTAGGAATTTGAAATTTCTGAATTGGTTGTAAAGACGTGTTTTAGTTGCATAACTAGACTTGTCATCCTTGGTATAGATAAGCAGGATCTTGCTGTAGTATTTTTTTCTGAAGATGGAAAAGTCAGTAAGGGTAAAGGTGGGAAAAATGGACAAACATTAATGAAATGATGGCCCAGGGTCAGACCCAGTGCTAAATATATACATGCATTATTCATCAAAGTAAAAGCTTTCTTATTCAGCAGTTTGGAAAAACCACTGGACGGGAGTGATAGGGAACCAGTTCCTATGGAAAATATGCAGTTCACTAAAAGGAATCATATTGCTTGAAGACATTGGTTATATATCAGAGTACTTTGAAACCTTTGGGGTCAGAACCCTTTTCTGTATTCCGGAAACATCTCAAATAAAGTTGGCCAGAATATTAAGTTCTGTTTTTTCTGAAGTTATATTAACTTATTCTTGAGTTTTATGTTGATCAGCATATATCTGACAATGCAGTATGTCTTGTGCTAATTAAAAAGGGAAATCAATTATTATATATTATGTTTAGTCCATTTAGGGGATGACACACTCTTCAAATCATTGGAGCTATGAAGGATGGAGCATGAGATGGAGTAAAAGGGGTGTTTTCTATTGGAATGGTTGATGATTGTTGCCCCATTTGGTCTGTCTTATGACTTCTCATGCCATCACAGACCAATCTATTATAAAAGATACAAATGCTGTGCTTTACCCATGTTATATATACTCATGTTTCCTTTGCTGAGCCTCCAGGAGGCAGAAACCTTTCCTTCTGAACCTGTTTCCCCCTGCTTTCCCTCCTTCCCTTCATAATAGCAGTGGCCTATGTTTTTTTTAAAAAAATGGCATTTTTCCCCAGAAGGAAATTGTATTAGTTTCCTATTGTTGGTATAACAAATAATCACAAACTTAGTAGCTGAAACAACACATGTATTATCTTACAGTTCTGGAGGTCATTAGTTCTAAATGGACCTTACAGTTATCAGCAAAATTGTGTTCTTTCTGGAAGTTGTACGGGGATATTCATTTCCTTGCCTTTTCAGACGGGCTTCATTCCTTGGCTCATGGCCACGTCACTTCCACCACTGCTTCATTGTTCAGTCTTCTGTCACTCTGATTCCCCACCTCACTCTTTTGGTAACCCTTGTGATTACATTGAGTCCACCTGGATAATCCAGGATAGTCTCCCCATCTCAAGATCCTTAACTTAATCGTATTTGCAGGGTCCCATTTGCCACATAGGGTAGCGTATTCATAGGTTCTAAGAGTAGGATATGAACATCTTTGGGGAACTATTATTCTGCTTGCCACAGAAAATTTTAGAACTTTAAGGTAAAATACCAGGTAGCACAACTTTTCCTATATTTGTTTATCATAATGGAGACCAGAGACGGTGTCTGCAACTTTTAGAAAAATCATCACAGTTTCCTTTAACACATAAAAGTATTATTTCATCAAAAATGAAGTATGACAAGTTTGGCTAATTATACTGTTTTGAATAAAAAGGGAGGGAATACTCAAAGGAAATATGACTTGATATTTTGCCATAGAGTTTTGTAATAAAATGCTAAGGCTTTTGAAACAAAACAAAACATTTTTTCCCACAGTATCCTGTCAGACGTCTTATTTTCATTAATTGCTTTCCCAACATCCAACCTGCATATATAAAGAACATCTTTTGTCTTCTTCATCTGAAAAGTAAGATAAAGTCATATGGCCCTTAGATTCTTTTGGAAAGGCTGTATTATTTTCTTAGTTGATTTAAGTCATGAAGTTGCTTTTATAATTGAACTTTCTATTCTTACTCATTTAAGAAAATTATAATATTAGATCAGTAAGGTTATCTGAAGAAAGGCTATCGTTAGAAAGGGGGCTGCCAGAATGAAAAGTAATGGTCCTTGTTAATTTTTTTATAACTATTTTTAGGCCTCTCTTCCCCACATTAAAAAAATATTTAAGTAAGTGTATGTGTGTATGTGTGTGTGTTTAAATGGCTTAAAACTACACCTGTTTATTATCTCACTATTTCCGTGGTTCAAGAGTCTGGGCATTCCTTGGTAGGTGAGTTCTCTGACCAGGGTCTCACAAAGGCTGCATTTGTACTTGGTTTTTAGAACAGTGTGAAATTATAATCTAGCAGGGACTACAAAGATCCTTAGTAGGAGAGAATTTAAAAATTAAATATGAACATTATTGCTACCAAACTGTACTTTATATATGGTAGGAAGATTCTGAAGAGCATAGAAAAAGCAAAAAAAAAAAAAAAAAAAAAAAAATCAGCCTATTTAAAATAGCTGTCTTCTTCTACTTTGAATATGTTTGTGAACATAGGAAATTTAAAATGAATGGAAACATAGACTAACCAGACTGCAAAACTCTGAGGCTTGTTGAGTATCTCCTGCTAACTACCATCACCTCAGTCCTGCACATGATAGGGGATTCCTTTGGTGCTGTTTATTTTATAGATAAGGCTTCTTAATAAACTGCCAGGATGCTTGTAATGAGCAACCAGAGCAATTACAAAAGAGTGCTGTTGCTATGCAGTTGAACCATATGCCTATAATAATACACTAGGGACAAAGATAAGTGTGCTTACACATGCGACAGCTTTGGGTGCTCTGCTAAATCTCTTTATTGGCTGAATCTGCACGAAGTGGATGAAGCCTATCTGTGTGCAAAACAGGATATATTAAAGGGGCTATAAACAGGTCTCACTATTCTCCTCAAAGTGTATTGAACTTCTTTTTGCATTAGTTTGGCTTTACAGGAAGCTGAAAAAAAAATATCAGGTAAGCAGTTTGCCAAGGTTCTTAAATTTTTGTCAGCTTATTAACCCCTGTGACTTTAGATTTACCTCCTATTACTGAACTGACTTCATTAAAGAGGGAATATAAAATTGGAATTAAGTCAGCAGGCAGTTTTAGGGGAGAGATTGTGATATTAATGAGATTGAGGGAGTACTCCCTTCAGGGTGTTTATTTTTCTACCCTCAAGTTGCCCCTTTGAGCAAATCTCAGAGATGCTCTGTACAGACATTTATTGCTAGAACCCTAAAATCTCATGGAGAATGGAGGAAGAAAGAAAAGCAGAATAAATTACTCAATCTTAATTTTTTTCAGAGTCAGGGCATGAGACCATGATCTTTCATCATTTTGTTATCAAATACCCAAATTGTATGAAGTTAACTTTGTGTTCTGAATGCCTAATGTCTATTGAGATGCTAGCAAATATTTGCTAATAGTAGAAACACGTTTTATATAATAGTCTTGCAGTGTTTTTCATTTAATATAGTTGCTGTTGTTTGGGTTGTTATTGGCTAAAATGTTTCAATTAGAGTGGGAAACCAGATGTTTACAATATTTTATAATCTTTCAGGGTCAGCTCTTCTAGTTTAACCTTAGTTGCTGCACTCCTGGTGTCCTCTGAAATGGCCCAAGCTCTGAACTTAGGGGAGGCAGAGGTGCTGGGACTTGGGCTTCAGAGGTATCTACCGTATCTCATTGTTAGGATCATCTTTAAAGAGCATGTGCACAGACCTTCCACCCAGTTCTAAAAGCGGAGTACTTCTGTGATTTAAAAATTGTTTGAATTGGTCATAGTCCTTTTTGGAAAAAGATGACAAACTCAAGCCAGATAAATAAGGTGCCTAATTAATTTGCTCAACGTAATCATGATACACTAAAGCTGTCCTGCCCTGGAAAAACGAAGTGGTTATAAATGCCTCAAATTTAAAATTTGTGTTTGTATACCTTGGTGTGACAGGCAACTATGAATAAAAGAAAAACAAGTCTTTTGTATATACTGCACAGGCTGTGTGCATTGGCCTTATTCTAGCTTACTTTTCTATTCATACTCTATTCTCCTCTCTGCTTTTCCCTTTCAGGCTAACATTTCTCTAAAACTTTCTGCTTGTCAGATACTGTTCTAAATGCTTTACATATGTTAAATTAATCTGCATAATAACCCCATGAAGTAAGCGTTATAGTTCTTATTTTATGGATGAGGAAATGGATGCACAGAGAGGCTAAGTGACTTGCCCAGGACCACACCAGGGGATTATAGTGAGTGGCAGAGCGGTGATTCTAACCTCAGCTGTGTGGCTCTGCAGCCTTTGCTCCCTCAGGGCTTACCTACACTGTACTGTCTCTGCGACCGTCCTGCCTCTAATTTATCTTGCTGTAATTTTGTAAGTGACTTCAAATCTTTTTTCGAACATGGTGGGATTACCACTGAACAGATAAAAGCTTTCAGCGTATATTTTGCCTCTAACTCTTTGTTCAATAACATTTTGATTCAGCAATTAAACTTTAAAGGTATCATTAGTTATTTTGGACCAAATACACCTCTAGAGTTACCTTTGGAGTCTTCTGCCAAACATCTTAAGAGTAGAGAGTTCATTTTCATTTTTCAGGGTTTGCTTTTAATAGTTCTGTTGTGTGGTGCAATTAGGCTTTTCTTTTCTGAAAGCACAGCTGTAACTTGCTGTGACAAATGCTGTTGAAGGAAACTGCTGCATTGTGAACAGGGTGAAAAAAAGAGATGCTTCAAATTAACTGTTTTCTTTGGTCTGTCATAGACTTATTAGGAGGTTAAATCCTCCTCTGCAGGACTGTTAGTGGCAGGTGCTATTTCTGTCACCAGGACAGTCTCTGCTAATTTTTAATGCAGCGACATCCCCAAATAGAAGCATTCTGTCATTCTCTCAGTCCTTCCATTTGTGGAAGGATTTTGATCAAAGAGTGCTTTTGCTTTTTATTTATTTAGTAAGCAGTAGCGTCATATTTCATACAAAAATACCTTGTGTAATCGTAAAGTAAAATTTAACAAAGTGAAATAGTTTGTTTTCTCTGCTCATTTTCCACATACATAAATTTTTTATTTAAAAAATGAAATAATATAGAAATATGTCTTCATTATGTGAACCTATATTTGTTTATATAATAAACGTAACAATAATAATGTGTAATTCTGTTTGAATGTTGAGACCATCACAATTGCTGCGTTCTTGTTTTTATTTTCTCTTTAAGAATCAATGTATTTTTGAGTTACTAATAACAAAAGGCATGTGTAGACTTAGGACTTTCTTTACATGAGTAATGAAAGGTACAAATTTTTATTTTGTTTGACTACATGATAACTTTTTTTTTTGTCATGCTTAAAATAAGATAGGTCTGTTTTAAACTTACAAGGTTCTTAATGATTGAAGTTTTAATCTCTTGGGGCATGTAATCTTGGATTCCAAAGAACAGCATCATAATGAAACTCTAGTATAATAGATTAGAAAAATTTCCACAGAAGGAATAGACCTGTAAAAGCAAATAGTAAAATATTAAGGACCAACCACAAAAACTTCATCTCATTTTTGAATTTTCATTTCCCCACCTTTCTTAAGATAGCCAATTATCCATTAAGAACTGTTTTTCTACATTCTTTTTTTTCTTTCTTTCACTCTCACTTTCTTTCCTCTCTTTTTCTTTCTTTCAAAAATAAAAATAAATAATAAAAAAAAAAGAACTGTTTTTCTGAAAGTTGGCTGGCTTAAAAGAATGTTTTTCTGAAAAGTGTATCTTAAATTCGTATTTTAATTCCTTTTTAAATAGTAGGAAACTAGTTTGATTATTTATACTTGTTTTATTTGTATTGCAAAAGAGTAATTGTTGGTAGATAAAAGAACTCGAATATTTTTAGTATTTCTTTGTAGTTTCTTTAGGCAAATTTGTGTTTCTTAAATAGCATGAGAATTGAATATATTAAAATAGAATTGTAAAAAGTATTTGCTTTGTAAGTGAACACTTTAAATTAAAGGAGAATATTTACATCTAGGGTTTGTAATATGGTAACATATTCTGAGGTTTGATACCCAAGACTATTTCGTTTCAGTGTTTTATGGCAGAATTTGAGATTTTTAATAATGTCCCACATTTAAAACATTTGTCTACTTCATTTAGCACAAATCTTTCAGAATATTAAAAGCTGATTTACTGGCTAGTAAATATTAGTTTTGATCTCTCATTTGAAATATTGCACCCCCCATAAGATTTACCTCAGGAGGTTTTTTCCTTCTGTAGAATACAGTTTATGTTTCAGGTTTACTATTTTTAGATGTTTTTTTCTGAAAAATTTTATTTTAGATTTATTAGTAAATTTTCATCTTAATTAGAATTAGTTATGACCTGATTAAGACATTTCTTTTGCTACTGTCTTTTTAAGCAGCTAGAAAATCATTTGAGTTTATTTTTAAGGGAGTAATTTCAAAAAAACAACAGGAAAAGCCTAATATAAAATTAAATGAGCTGTTTAAAAGACATGATACCCACATTATAGAATTGTGAAGAATTTTTGTTATATTTATATCAGTTACCATAGAATTTCTTTTTCTTTCTGTCTTTTTGAGATAGAGTCTCTTTCTGTCACCCAGGCTGGAATGCGGTGGTGCGATCTCGGCTCACTGCAACTTTCCTCTTCTGGGTTCAAGCAATTCTTGTTCCTCAGCCTCCTAAATAGCTGGGACTACAGGTATTCAGATATGCCCCACCATGCCTGGCATTTATTTGTTTATTTATTGTAGAGATGAGGTTTCACCATATTGGCCAGGCTGGTCTCAAACTCCTGACCTCAAGTGATCCACCTGCCTTGGTCTCCCAAAGTGCTGGGATTACAGGGGTGAGCCACCATGCCTGGCCTGCTTTTGTCTTATCAAGGAACTTATATTTCTAATTACATTATCTATTAGTAAAAAAAAATGAGTGCTTTCTCTCGTTTTCAAAGTGACCTTGACATTGATATATCAGATTGTGGCTGATGAAAATGAGAAAGACCTTTGGCAGGTCACCATGTGTTTATAAGGCAAGTGGGAAAATAAGGCTGACACAGTTGCATCATCAGCTGGTAGTTAACTTTAATTTTGGCTTTTTCTTCTCCATTTTAAATGAAAGATAGTATCCAATTTACAAAATGGATTTGCTTCAGAGTTTCTTTTTAAATGGCCATGAATAGACCTCACGTTAGCACATTTCCATAACATGTTCTGTTAGGAAACCAAGGCATAATATTGATGACAATTTAGCATCCCGTGGTTTTCCTTCATTCCATTTGGAACATCCAGAGTTGGATCCATGGCACACTTCCTTCTGGTAGCATGGGGAGAGGACCTGGCTTTTCTCTGGATCCCTCCCTGGTGTCAGCCAAGAGACTTTCCTGGCTTATTCTTTTCTCCACTGTCAGGGGCCTAGTACCTCCTGCTTTGTCTCTCAGTTTGGGGCTGGGAACATTCTCCCCATCCTACCTTTTGTTGTTATTATTGTTGTTTTTGAGACGAAGTCTCACTCTATCACCCAGGCTGGAGTGCAGTGGTGCGATTTCACCTCACCGCAACCTCTGCCTCCTGGGTTCAAGCAGTTCTCCTGCCTCAGCCTCACAAGTAGCTGGGATTACAGGCATGCATCACTGTACCCGGCTAATTTTTGTAGTTTTTGTAGAAATGGGGATCGGGGGTTTCACCATGTTGGCCAGGGTGATCTTGAACTTCTGAACTTAGGTAATCCGCCCGCCTCGGCCTCCCAAAGTGCGAGGATTACAGATGTGAGCCACCACACCTGGCCTTTTTATTTATTTATTTATTTTTGAGATAGGGTCTCGTTCTGTTGCCCAGGCTGGAGTGTAGTGGCACAGTCACAGGTCACTGCAGCCTTGACCTCCCAGGCTCAAGTGATCCTCACACCTCAGCCTCCCAAGTAGCTGGAACTACGGGTGCCTGCCACCATATCTGTCTAATTTTTGTAGAAATGGGGATCTCACTATGTTGCCTAGGCTGGTCTTGAACTCCTGGACTCAAGTGATCCTCCTTCCTCTGCCTCCCAGGGTGCTGGTATTACAGGCAAGAGTCACCATACCCAGCTTCCTATTCTTCTTTTTTCTCCCAGACTTTTTGTTGGTCAGAACTCCTTGGAAACCTTAGGTGTTCCAGCTTGAAAGGAGGCTGTGTCTTGTTTTTTTTTTTTTTTTTTTTTAAATGAAGACAACATGATGTAGCAGGAGGAATAAAACACACTTGGAGTCAGGCTACCTAGAGTTATCCTAATGCTGCTTTTTTTCTGCTGTGAGACCTTGAGCAAATCACTTCCCTTTTAATTTTCGTAGGAATGGTGGGAATTTAGTGTATCTGATGTGTAGTTTGCATTATGTTACATCTGATGTTCCCCACTGCTTTAACATTTTATGAATGATCACATATTTCAGAAGGGGATTTGCAAATTATTAGGTTCTTAAAAGGTAGGAACATGTGATTTTTTGACGTAGAATATACAAATTTTTACACATAGTTGAACAAAAAACTCAGAATTAAGATGTTTATAGTTGGGTGTATTATGAATAGCTGACATAGTCTCAGTGTATTACTATAAAATGCCACCATTTCTGGAAGGGTGGTGGCATGTTGTATATAAGTATAATACATACATATTTTTTTGAGACGGAGTCTTGCTCTGTTGTCCAAGCTGGAGTGCAGTGGTGCGATCTCTGCTTATTGCAACCTCCGCCTCCTGGGTTCAAGTGATTCCTGCCTCAGCCTCCTGAGTACTGGGATTACAGGCACACGCCTCCACACCCAGCTAATTTTTGTATTTTTAGTAGAGTCGAGGTTTTACCATGTTGGTCAGGCTGGTCTCGAACTCCTGACCTTGTGATCTGCCCGCCTTGGCCTCCCAAAGTGCTGGGATTACAGGCTTGAGCTACCGCACCTGGCCATAGTTACATAGTTGCATATATTTTTTAAGAGATCAACGTCATGCTCTGTCACCCAAGCTGGATTGCAGTGGCACAGTCATAGCTCACTGCAGCCTTGAACTCCTGGGCTCAACCGATCTTTCCATCTCAGCCTCCCAAGAAGCTGCAACTTGACACCATGCCTGGCTAATTTTTAAATTTTTGTAGAGATAGAGTCTTGCTGTGTTGTCCAGGTTGGTCTCAAACTTCTGGCTTGTAGCAGTCCTTCTGCCTTGGCCTCCCAAAATGCTGGGATTACAGGTGTGAGCCACTGCAGCTGGCCCATAAATATGTTAACATTATAACTAAAATGTGCTCTTTATCTGTTTACTGAAAGTACAGGTTGTCATCCTTTTATTTTTTTATAGGCTAAAACAGTGCTACTAGGAGACAAAAATAATAAAGTAATAGTGATAAGTAAAAATGCTCTATTTAAATTCCTAAACATTTGCATATCAAAATTTAGATTTTTCATATCATTTTTTAGGAGAAAATAAAGCAGAAAGAAGATCATTTAAAAGTTATACTCTTGTGATTGAAAATCTGTCTGAAATATATCAGTTTCTTTTCTTGTCCCAGTTCAAGGTGGTAAGCATAATTAAGCTTTATTGAGTATCTTGCCACAGAGTGAATCATGAATAGTCATGTTTACTATGATTTTATCAGTGATCTGTGTGGAAGGTGGGAGATTAAATTAAATGTGTGCAGGAACCAGTCAACAATTTATTAAATATTTTAATGCTTTTTATGTTTTCTTTCAAGTAGAACTATGAGGGATAGTATATTGCAGGCTCTAATGTCTTTGGTTTCTAATGTTTGACTATATAAAAATATAATCATTGTAAGATGGCGGTATTCATTATGAAATTTAATTTATGCTACCACTCAGATGGTTAGGTTGTGAAATAAGGTTGCTTAATGGTGTTAGAAAGATTTGTATACCCCTTGAGATAGCACCCTGACTGATGCCCTAACAGAAAAAGATGCTTGGAGCATTCAGAAGTTATGCCTCAGGGAGGGGCAGTTGAGATTTGTTCCCTGATACCAGGCCCATTCCTTGAATACTTGTGACTGATGAGATTGACTTTGGAGTGGGAGAGAAAGAAGGAATTTGGGCTGCAGTAGTATCTTGGAAGCTTAAGGAGAGCACCAGGAAGCAAATTGTAGGGCAGAAGAGGGATGAGTGCCTTTCAAGAGAGAGTGGGGAGGTTTGGGAGGAGTGAGCTGGTAGTGTAGAGAGTCCTCACACTGTCCTGCCTCCCAGCTGTTCCCTTTGCCATCAGATGCTGAGTGATTTGACATTACAGCCGACCATGGAGGGCAGCATGGATGATTAGGGAGGCTGCACAGCACTATGGGATTCACATTAGGCAGTCCAGTATAAGCCAGACTTACACCAAGCGCATGCAGCAAATTTGCCCACTAGCCATTATTCACAATTTACTGAAGTTTTCACTGACTGATAAACACAGAATACCAGCAGGTGGGAGGAAATGTTGTCTAGTTTCTATTATTAGCTTGTGCTCCATCTGCTGATTATAAAAGTATCACTGGTTCATTCATTTTAACCTCTCAGTTGAAGCTTACTACAGGAAAACAAATTGTAGAATACATCTTACTAGTTGTGGGAAATCAAATTTAATTTGAATAGCAGTTAGTAAATAGAATGATACTTTATGCTGAGCCTAGGTAGCTACGTCTATAGTTTATTAAAGAAATGTTGGTTTAACTCAATTGTGGATAATTTTATTATTTTCATTTAGGAAACAATCACAATATATTAAGTAAATGGTATATCTTTTTTGCCTTTTCTTCTCCATGACTTTAAAAATAAGAATGGAAAACATGAATTTTATATTTTTTTCCCCACTCTATTAGGTTTTATTAATGGATTACTGTGATGTGTTTTTATTTCAATCCATTCATGTCTCTGAACCCTTTTTGTCCTCAGACTTTTTGCTGGAGTGTTTAATAGCAAATATTAACTATTTCTATAGACTTTTGTATTTTTGAGAAAAAAGTAGCAGCATGAATACTTTCAGTTAATTTTTTTTTTATTTTTAACAAAGTACTGTTTTTCACAAGAAACCATCACAAACAGTTGTGGGACTTTGTTAGGGGTTGGGTATGTGGCCCAGAAGTCATTGAGGTGTTACTTGAATGAAGTCATCATAGCTCAGGGTCTGGTTCTTAGCCCAGGGAGACTCACCCTTTCTAGGTAAACAGACACCAAGGTACCTGATGTGTAAACCAGAACTTCAGTTTATTAACATAAAATGAGAAGAATACAACAGCCAAGTGGATTGGACATTCACGTTGGTTAGAAGACTAGTGCATTTTTTTCTATTAGAAAAGCTGTATGAGAAGCCATAGTGTGCATGGAAATGGGAGTATAGGGATTATATTTTGACCAGCAAAAAAGTTTTATTTGGATGAAGTCCAGCTTACCAGTTTTTTTCTTCTGTGGTTCATGCTTTTGATGTCATGTCTAAGAAGTTGTTGCCTAACCCAAGATTATAAAGATGTGCACCTACATTTTTTTCTAGAAGTTTTGTAGTTTTGTCCCTTACATTTAGGACTGTGGTCTGTTTTGAATTAATTTTTGTATGTGATGCTAGGTACATATGTTAGTTATGTATGAATGTCTACTTGTTTCAGCACTATTTGTTGAAAAGACTGGCCTTTCTTCTGTTGAATTACCTTGGCACCTCTGTTAAGAATCTGTTGACCTTATATTGCTGGGCCTGTCTAGACCCTATTCAGTTCCATTGATCCATGTGTTTAATTTTATGCTATTACCACACCATCTTGATGATGATAGCTTTACATGTTGCAATCAGGTAATGTGAGTGCCAGTTTTGTTCTTTTACATAATTGTTTTGGCTACTCTTTTATATTTCCATGTAAATTTTTAAATCAGTTTTTTATCAGTTTCTATAAAAATATTTGCTACAATTTTGACTGTAATTGTGTCGAGTCTAAAGATCAGTTGGGAGGCTGGACGCAGTGGCTTACACCTGTAATCCCAACACTTTGGGAAGCCAAGGTGGGTGGATCGCTTGAGCCCAGGAGTTCAAGACCAATCTGGACAACATGGCAAAACCTTGTCTTTACAAAAAAAGAAAACACATCTGTAGTCTCAGCTGTTTGGGAGGCCAAGGTGGTGGAGGACTGCTGGAGCCTGGGAAGTGGAGGTTGCAGTGAGCCAAGATTCTGCTACTTGCACTCCAGCCTTGGGGACAGAGCAAGGGAAGACCCCGTCTCAAAAAAAAAAAAAATCAATTGGGGAGAAATTCACAAGTAATAATATTGAATCATTTAATCTATGAACGAAGTATATATTTAGGTTTCTTTTAATTTTCCTCAGCCATCTTTATAGGTATATTATATACAGTTTTAGGTGTATTATATAGACTCATCTCTGGGTTCAAATCATGGTTCTGCCGCTTATGAAGTGACCTTGAGGAAGTTTCTTAGCTTCTGTGAGCCTCTTCTTCCTTGTCTATAAAATACGGATAATATCTCATTGATTTTGTCTAAGGGTTAAGTGAACTGATGTATGTTAAAGGCCTAATGCAAAAAGTTTACCGCACAATCCAAGTTAGTTGTTGTCATGATTATCATCATTGTCATCTTTACCGTCAAGTAATGATGGCCTGTTGCAGCCATGTCTGCCAAATAGTTATTCTTGCCCACAACCAGACGGTTAGTAGCAGCTGCTCAGGGCTCCCTTTATGGTCAGCATGGCTGATGAACACTGCCAAACGCTTGCTCTTAGGGCCTCTCTTTTTCTACGCCACACTACCATTCTCCAGCTGTAGCTGTTTACACATTCTTCCTTTGGATTATGTTAATACCATTGATTAGGCCACAGCTTTCCTTTGCATTTAGTTCAGCCTTCCTTTGATTTTTCCAATGTTGCGTTCTGCTTTTGCTTGGAAAAGTTTGCTCTAACTTTTTGTCTGTCACTGTCTGAATCTCTCCAACTATGTGTTTATGAGTTCAATTTTCAGAGTTTTGGGCTAGCTTACAATCGCCCCATTTTCCACTTGAGTATTTTGTAGATTGGGCAGTAACTTAAGTTTATTAAAATAACTTGTTCTAAGTGCTTACACAGAATATGTATTTTAAAATTTTGCCTCATTTATGGGAAAGTGGGGGAGAAAACAGGATTTCTATTTAAAACTTTTTAGAAGATGAGATGTGAAAATAATTTGCTATTGACTAAATCAGCTTGTTGTTACACTGTTAGTCTTATGGATTCAGAAGGTCCATTGTTTTGAAATCAGAACTTCGTCACTAACCCCATCCTGATGAGGTTTTCGAGTCAGCACTCTCAGCGTCCTTCAGAGAAATCAAAGCGATTTCTCATGGGGGGATTTGGGACATCTGTGTCTATGTGGTGTCTGCATTTTTGTACAGTCATGGTTTAACTTCAGGAATAGTCTGTATTTGGGACTAAATATTCTACTCTATTCTGAATCATCAAATTATCATTACATTGTATTCAGTATTGGTTTTAGAACAAAATATGCCGCTTCCCAACTGTTTAAATCTGGAAAAGCATGTATCCCATCTGTCCATCAGTTTCCTTATCTCTGAAATGGGAATGATGTTAGTACTTGTCTATTTTGAAGATTAATTTAAGTTATACTCTTAGAATAGTGCCAGTGGGCACATGGTAGATAATGCATGTTAGCAGCTTATTCTAGTTCTTTGAAGAGTGACATCCTCTGCTTGCTTTATTCAATAAAAATTATTTAGCAAATTGATGGTTTAACCACTTGTTTTGTTATTTAATCATTCTGCTTAACTAGGAAATACTGAAGTTTTTTTTTTGTTTTTCTTTTTAAATGTGAATCTGCTTGTTTTTACTTAAGAGCTGGTATAACCACTGTAGTAGTTCTGGGATAGTATTTTGACTCCATGGTGATATTAATTTAAAATTTGGGGGCAATAGTAAGTTTGGTTTTATTTTTTAAGATAACATGGAAATATTGTCTTCCAGTAGTGACTGTGATTTTCTAAAGACCTTGTATTTTACCGCTTTCTACATAAACTAACTCAGTCATAAGGAAAGTATTTGATTTGCCGACAGCCACACAGGAAATCAAAACTCTTGGCTGCATCATTTGTTTCCCCAGTCCCAGATGATTCCGTTTCCTTAGAAACTGCATGATGTTTATGATTTATGAATTATGTATCAAGTTAGCTTGAGAACTCTGTCAGTTGTTTAGACCTTGTTTTAAAGATGAAAATAATCTGAGTAATATTAATGAATAAATGATGATTTGTAGAATAAGTATATATTTAAATGTTTAAAATTAAATATAAAATTAAAAATATGGAAATGATCTTTATATAATCAAAACAGTCATAATTTTGTGCCCTAAAGGAAATTTAATGAAGAATTCAGAATTAAGAGGCATGTAACTTTTACGTCTTGTAAAGTGAATTCAAAATCACTTAGGCAGCCTCAGCTTGAAATGACACCACAGTAGCAAAACTTGCTGATTCTACTTTTTATGAATCAGTCATGGGTGAGAAGTGTTCTTGTTTGTAAGGGATTACTGATAATTATTATCAACAGAATAAAGGCTTACTCTAACAAGATCTGGGGAGGATTACAGTTTGGTTTAATACAGTTATGTTCATTTCCTCTGTGGAAATATATTTAATGGAACTACTTCAGTATGGTCATTAGAGCATTGTCTCTTCCATGATGTGGTCTAAAAAAATGTACTATTGCAGTGGAATTTTAGGTAAATCTGTATTGAGCTTCAGCAGATTTGAATTGTCAAAAGAGACTAAGATATATTAAGATTTCCTTGGAGCAAGCAATATAATATTTCATGTTATTTCTTTCTCTTTAAATCAGTAGATAGTATCAATAATAAATAACAGTTATCTCTGTGAAACTAGGGTCCTAATTACCTTAAAATTGTTTAGCATTTATTTTTAGTCTTAATGACATCTTTTCCTAGAACTGTATTTCAGAGTCATTGCAATAACCTGGTTTTCAGAATTTAGAAATTGTCTAAATCCTTCTGATTGCGGAGTCACAGATGATCTGTCTGATTACCATGCATTCAATCCTTACGGCAAAAATCTAATTGTAATTGGAGCTGTTGGGGTGTTTTACTACTTAATTATGTAATGTATACACCTTAGTGTATCCTGCATCTTGGTAGTTTGATTTTGTAAATGAAATCTATGATTTAAATAGTATATTCAGATTTACACAGTAAAGATACCCAGCTAAACTGTCAACAATTTGGAAGACTGAATTTGGTCATATGTTTGGTATTGAGGACTTTAGATTCAGTGAAATGATGCTGTGACCCTTGACCTTTGTTCTTTGCTTTCGTTTATGTGATGGGAAAGCTGCCTTCATTTCTAGCACTGTAATTCCCATTTTTGGAGATTGGGTTACAAAGAAATTGTATCTGTAGTTTTCAGATTTTTCTGTGAACTACAGAAATTCCTGTGGCACTGGCTCCTAAGGAGTTGTTTAAGCTTTAACAGAAGGCATCTTAGAATGATGTAAAAGGTCAGGGTCACTACAGTATTAAAGTATTTGAGCTCTTGTTCTGTCAGGATGGGAGCTGACTTTGTTGACCAGCTTTGTGTGCCTGTAAGATTCATATTAGGGGTCGTGGGAGTTGGGAAAGTGTCTTCTCATATCTTTCTTACTGAAAGGGAGCTCTGCCTCTGGCAGTGCAGAAAATGATTGCATGAAAAGTTTAATAATTATATCAAAAGAAAATGGTGGTGGTTAGGTTAAATGGAAGATGCTTGTACTCACCTTGTTCTGTTAAAGGCTATTCTATTTTTCTTTTTCATATTTTCAGTCTTCTTAACACTTAAGAAACTGAAGGTGTATTTAATCAATAGTGTCACTACTATAGGTATTAAGAAAGAAAAAAACACTGCCTATGGAAAACTAAGCAAAGTATCAAGTAAGATTGCAGCATAAATTTAAAAAGCGATTTTCCAAGGAGTAGGCTATATCCAGACACTTGGCTAATACTGTTGCCCTTGTTCTAGAGTTAATAGTAGGTATGCTATAGTGTTTTAGGAGCCCAAGGGTTTTATAATCTTGGTTTTGCCAGTTAACCTCTCTAAGATTGACTTTCCTCACCTGCAAAATATGGATAACATCCATTTACTTGATTTTTGTGAGAATCAAACGGGATGATTTATGTAAAGCATTTAACTCAATGCTTAACACATTAAAAACAGCCTCCAAATGGCAGCTATTATTGCATAGATTTTTATCTCAGCTCCGTATTTTGGATTATTTGTCAATACTGTACTATCTTTTAATGTATGATATTCTTTCTATGTTCCGGGCCTTCTTAAAGTATAATGATTTCCCGTTTCTCAAATTGATTTTGACCTTTTCAGAAGTCTGGAATTTACTGAAGACAAGGAATTATCCAGTGCTTTATGAATGGGGATGTTTATATTCGATTGGCCGGCTGCCAGGTGGCAAACAACATTCAAAAGCAGACATAAATTTTTCCCTTCCAAGAGGCCACATGGTGCTTCTTTCCTGCGTCAGGCTCCCATGGCTATCAATGGGTGTAATGTGTATAGAGCAAGGGAAAGGTCTTGCTACTAAAAAGTAGGGCACTGTGCTATATCAGATAAATTAGTATGTTCCCATGAGCTCATGCTTTGTCCTAAAAGATGTCTTTGTCTTGAGGTCCTGTTAGAATCTAGCTAGTAGTTAAGAGTCAGTATTTAATATAATTCTCAGCAGTTGAATCCTAATAGGATGTTCGTAGTTTGTTAAAAAACAAAACAAAACAAAAACAACAACAAAACTAGTAGTATTAAAGCCCAAACAAAAATATTTATTAAAATCTTACATGCTACACTTTGTTAAAGAGTTACTGGCTGAGTTTCCTGTTACCAAATTTAAAAGGTTGACTTATATTTTTCTCTAAGTTTTAAGAAAAGTGGTGCTTAAATTCAGAGCTAAGAAAATTTTTGATCATTGTCCATGGATATCAGAAAATGTAATTTTGATTGTTTATAGAATTATATTACAAAATTTAAATAGGGTGCTCATGTTGTTAATTCTATGTCATCGTTCATTCTCCTTATAATGCTCAGTTTTCAAGCCTGTTTTCAGATTATTCCTAAAATATAAAAATTAAATAGATGAATGAAAAAACAAATAAGAAGTAGAAATGGTAGTAGATATTAAGGAATTAGAAATTGGCTTAAATTTCTCCCTTAATAACTATTATGTGGACAGCTGGGTGTGGTGGCTCGTGCCTGTAATCCCAGCACTTTGGGAGGCCAAGGTGGGCAGATCACCTGAGATTAGGCGTTCAAGACCAGCCTGGCCAACATGGCAAAACCCCTCCTATACCAAAAATACAAAAAATAGCTTTGTGTGGCGGCACGTGCCAGTAATCCCAGCTACTCAGGAGGCTGAGTCAGGAGAATTGCTTGAACCTGGGAGGTGGAGGTTGCAATAAGCTGAGATCATGCTGTTGCACTCCAGCTTAGGTGACAGAGCAAGACTCTGTCTCAAAGAAAATAATTATTATATGACTTGTATGAATAAGATTAGAACATTAAATAAATTTTATATTATCACTTCTTTAGTCTTACATTATGATTTTTTTCCTTGGAGCTTCTCCATCATCTTATTATATGTAAATCCTTTATGAACATGTCAAGAGTCTTTGGGTTCTCCATGTAATTAATAAAGACGAATTTGTATATTTGGTGGGGTGTAGGGGTGGGGAAGAGAATTTTAATTCTCTCTGGACATTTTGTAAGAGAAGACATTTCTGATCCTTGACTAGCTTGTGAATAATAACACATAAGCAAATATATCCTCCCAGCATAAAAATAGTTTATAGGACCCTTACATATTATCTTATTCGATATTCTCAGATAGTGGTATTTCTTCACTCTGTAGCAAACAGACCTCTGAGGATCAGAGAAGTTAAATGTTTTGCTTAAGTTTATACAAATGACAGTCCTTAAACAAGTATCTCCTGAGTGTTAGTGAAAAACAGCCTTTGAGACCGGGGAGATAAGACAACTAAATGCATTGATGCGATCCTAGAACAAAAAGAGAATATTAATGAAAAAGTGGTGAAATCCATATAAAGTCTTGAGTTTATGTTTTAAAAAACATGGGAAAGGTTAATAATTCTTTGGGGGAACATAACACAAGTTTGAAGACAACCGAACAGATTAAAATTTTGCACGTGTGTGAGTAGATAGGAGGTTTTTTTTTTCCCCCTGAGACAATGTGGAGTGCATTAGTATGATCATGGCTCATTGCAACTTTGACTTCCTGGGATCCAGTGATCCTCCTACCTCAGCCTTCTGAGTTCCTGGGGCTAACAGGTATGTGCCACCATGCCTGGCTAATTTTTTTTTTTTTGTAGAGATGGGGTTTCACCATGTTGCCCAGGCTGGTCTCGAACTTTTGGGCCCAACCAATCCTCCCTCCTCAGCCTCCCAAAGTGCTGGGATTATAGGCGTGAGCCACCATGCCCAGCCTTAGATAGGAGTTTTTATTTGTTTATTTTTTTTTTATCAAGTCGTTGCTATATCCATGGCCTTGTACCTATTACACTTCTGAAAATGCTTCTCTACAACTTTTTGAAACTTGTTGAGTTTCTTGAATCTTCCACAAGACAAAACTTAATTTTATATTCTAGAGAAAGGCAGCTTCTTTTTGCTGGGGATATTCTCATCCTGAGATATCAGAGGCGCCATGGAGATTTGAGATAGGAGTTTTTCATTGTACTATTGCTTTTAGTAGAGAAACTTCAGAAATAACCTAAATGCTTATCAATATTATAATAGATAAGTTTTTTTTTTTTTTTTTGAGATGGAGTTTTGCTCTTGTTGCCCAGGCTGCAGTGCAATGGCACGATCTCGGCTCACTGCAACCTCTGCCTCTTGCGTTCAAGAGATTTTCCTGTCACAGCCTCCTGAGGAGCTGAGATTACAGGCATCCACCACCACGCCCGGCTAATTTTATTTTTAATTTTTAGTAGAGACGTGGTTTCTCCGTGTTGGTCAGGCTGGTCTCAAACTCCTGACCTCATGATCCACCCACCTTGGCCTCCCAAAGTGCTGGGATTACAGGCGTGAGCCACTGCGCCCAGCCTGTAAAAGATTAATGATTGTATAGTTGGGCAGTTATTACTATGTACAGTTAAGAAAATGAACTAGAATTATATCAACAGCATTAATGCTAAAATATTGTTAGTAAGTAAAGTAGGTTACCAGTTAAAAACACACCTTTGAATACTTTTCTAAAAACTTTAACATTATGCTATATGTACATGATTACAAAATCAAATAGTGCAGAAGAATTTATAATGAAAATGAAGTGTTTCGGTTCCCTTTCTTCCCTTTCTCTGCTCGGTTCCTACAGTTTATTGAAATCATGTTTAAGTGTGTCTGGTGATTACAGGCATACCTTGGAGATACTGTGAGTTCAGTTCCAGACCTCCACGATAAAGCAGGTATTGTAATAAGTCAAGTCAGAGAAATGTTTTGGATTCTTAGTACATATAAATTTATGCTTGTACTATACTGTAGTCTATTAAGTGTGCAACAGCATTATATCTAAAAGAACAATATATACACCTTAATTAAAAAGACCTTATTGGCTGGGCTTGGTGGCTCATGCCAATCCCAGCACTTTGGGAGGCCGAGGCAGGCAGATCACTTGAGGTCAGGAGTCTCCTGCCTCAGCCTCCTGAGTAGCTGAGATTACAGGCGTGTGCCACCGCGCCCAGCTAATTTTTGTGTTTTTAGTAGAGGCGGGGTTTCAACATCTTGGCTAGGCTAGTCTCAAACTCCTTACCTTGTGATCCACCCGCCTCGGCCTCCCAAAGTGCTGGGATTACAGGTGTGAGCCACTGTGCCCGGCCCAGAATATATTTCTTAAATAACAAGACTTGAAAGTTGAAATTACTCCTTGTTCCATGGGCTACAGAATGGATGTTATGATATTAGGAATGAAAACAACATTAATTTTCTTGTATCTCTCTATCAGAGCTCTTGGGTGACTAGGTGCATTCATTGTCAATAGGCAGTAATATTTTTGAAAGAAATCTTTTATTCTGAGCAATCTCAATAGTGGGCTTAAAATACTCAATAAACCCTTCTCTAAACAGATAAGCTGTCATCCAGGCATTGTTGTTCTATTTATAGTGCCTGGGAAGAGTAGTTTAGCCTAATTTTTTTTTTTTTAGACAGAGTCTAGCTCTGTTGCTAGACTGGAGTACAGTGGTGCGATTTCAGCTCACTGCAACCTCTGCCTCCTGGGTTCAGGCCATTCTCCTGCCTCAGGCTCTCGAGTAGCTTAGACTACAGGGGCATGCCACCACGCCCAGCTAATTTTTTGTATTTTTAGTAGAGATGGGGTTTTACCATGTTGGCTAGGATGGTCTTGATCTTTTGACCTTGTGATCTGCCCACCTCAGCCTCCCAAAGTGCTGGGATTACAGGCGTGAGCCACCGCGCCTGGCAGTTTAGCCTAATTCTTAAAGGCCATACTATTTTCAGAATGGCAAATGAACATCAACTTCAGCTTCAGCTGTATTAGCCCCTAATAAGAGGGTCATTCTGTTTTTTGAAGCTTCATAGCCAGGCTTTGCCTTCTATCCAACTATGAAAGTCCTACGTGCCATCTCCAATAAAGAGACTTATATTGTATAGTCTGTTAGAAGATTGTTTTGTCCACATTGATAATCTGTTGCTTAGGTTTACCTTCATCAGTGGTTTTAGCCAGATTTTCTGAATAACTTGCTGCAGCTTCTCTATCAGCAATTGTTGCTTCACCTTGAGCCACGTTATGAGATGTCTTCTTTTCTTAAATCTTATGGACCTACCTCTGCCAGCTTCAAACATTTCTTCTGCAGCTTTGTCACCTCTAGCCTCCATAGAATTGAAGAGTTAGGACCTTGCTCTGGGTTAGGCTTTGGTTGAGGGAATATTGTGGCTGGTTTTGTCTGTCTAGACCGTGGAAACTTTCTCCATGTCAACAATAAGGCTGTTTCTTATCATTTATGTATTCACTGGAGTTGCCTTTTTTTTTTTTTTTTTTTTTTGAGATGAAGTTTCACTCTTGTCGCCCAGGCTGGAGTGTAATGGCACAATCTTGGCTCACCGAACCTCCGCCTCTGGGGTTCAAGCGATTTCCTGCCTCAGTTTCCTGAGTAGCTGGGATTACAGGCATCCGCCACCACGACCAGCTTATCTTTGTAATTTTAGTAGAGATAGGGTTTCACCATGTAGGCCAGGCTGATCTCAAACTCTTGACTTTAGGTGATTTGCCCGCCTCGGCCTCCCAAAGTGCTGGAATTACAGACGTGAGCCACTGCTTCCAGCCTAGAGTAGCACTTTTAATTTCCTTCAAGAACTTCTCCTTTGCATTCAAACCTTGGCTAGTTATTTGGAGGAAGAGGCCTAGCTTTTGGCCTCTTTTGTCTTTCAACATGCCTTTCTCACTAAGCTTAATAATTTCTAGCTATTGATTAAAGTGAGAGATGTACAACTCTTCCTTTCACCTGAACACATAGAGGCCGTTGTAGGGTTATTAATTGGCCTAATTAATACTGTTGTGTCTCAGGGAATAAGGGGGCCTGCAGAAGAGGAGAGAGGCCTGGGGTATGGTGGCTGTTTGTTGGAGCAGTCAGAACACACAACATTTCTTGGTTAAGTTCACTGTCTTATGGGTGTGGCTTGTGAACATTAAAGATCAGTGATCACACATCGTCATAACAGATATAATGATAATGAAAAAGTTTGAATATTGTGAGAATTACCAAAATATGACACAGAGACAAGAAGTGAGCACATGCTGTTGGATGCCAGTAAACTTGCTTGACTCAGGGTTGCCACAGTCAGTATGTAAAACATTCATTATCTGCAAAGCACAATAAAGCCAAGTATAGTAAAATGAGATATGCCTTTACTTCTGTGTCTCTAAATAAAATGCTTATGCTGTGATTTTTAGAAAATATGCAAGCTGCAGACATTTGCTGTTAATTCCTGTTAAAATAGATGAGGATTTACTCTGCTTATAGTCCCCTCCCTCACTTTCTTTCTCCTTCCTTCTTCCTTCCCTCCCTCCCTCCTTTGCTTCCCTTCTTGTTATATTACTATAGGATATAACAGTATTTAACTTTAGTTTTTTAATCAGATTGTTTATGAACATAGTTTAAAAGAGAAATAATTCTACAAAGCTTATTATGAAAATCTGCAGTTGGTTCTGTAGCCACTCACCCCCACAACTCCCAACCATTGCTTGCATCCTAGAGACAAGCATTTCACACCGTTGGCTGTTTCTTTTGATATTTAAATCATATCAGTAGATATTTTTGGATCTACTTCTTGATTTTCTGTTTTGTGCCCTCTCTATCGGATTTCCTCTCTGGAAGGAGAGCATTTAGCTCACTCCAACCCCTTCTACCACTAGACAGGTCATACTCTCCATTTTCTGCCTCCCAATGTACTTACTGCATTCATTTGTCTAGATCACTGTTCTCTGTCACATTATTGTGACTTAGTAAATGCTATTCGCAGCTGAGGCATGGGTAAATTATAACAATGAGTGTTTCTTGTATGACTTTCTGTGTTTGTGCTCTGTAGTTAATAATTGCCTTGCCTTTTTGCTTGGTTTTCTATGTACTTATCATAAATTTATCCCCAGTTGTTAAAATTTTCTCTCCAAACATTCAGATACATCAGGTATTGCATCTTTTTGGGTCTTACTTGCACAGAGTCTTGTGAGCTGTTCTGTTTCATTCTGTATGGTTGCCCTGTATCCCTGGGTCATAGGTAACCATCACTCCGGGGATGCCATTTGCCTCTTTTTCTGTGTGAGATCCCTTTCTGCTGGATCCTGTGGTCTCCTCTTGGATTACAACTTGTTTTGACAAACTGCCTTCTCTAGTAGCACCATGAGGAAAGATGAATGGAAGAGAAATTTTGTGTGTCCTGGAAAATTTTTTATTGATGCTCTTGCACTTAATTGAAACTATCTAGGTTGGAAATAATTTTTCCTTCAGAATTTTGAAAGCACTGATTGATCTGTTGTCTTCTGGGCTTTCACTACTGATATTACAAAATCGCAAGATCATTCTCCCTTCTTTTTCTCTCCTCATCTCTTTCTTGACATTATAGGACTGTGATTCTAAACCCTGGCCTCACTTTAGAATTATCTGGGGATTTTGGCCAAATCCTGGTATGAGAGATTCTGAAGTAATTGATCTGGAGTGGAGCCCAGACATAAATATTTCTGGAAAGCTCCCTAGTTAATTCTAAGACGTAGCCAGAGTTGCGAACCACTGTTGTAGTATCTTCTCTTTGTTTCTAACTGCTGAAATTTCTTGATGACATGCTGTGATGTGGGTCCCTTTCCATCCGTTGTGCTAGGTACTTGATTTTTCCATTAATCTGGAGCTTTATGTTAATTTTGGTAATCAAAAGATTTTATTGGATGGGTATGGTGGCTTATGCCTGTCATCCTAGTACTTCCGGAGGCCAAGGCAGGCAGAACACAAGGTCAGGAGTTCAAGACCAGCCTGAAACTCTACCAAATGAAGCTCTACCTGATGAAACTCTACCAAAAATACAAAAATTAGCCAGGTGTGGTGGTGTGTGCCTGTAATGCCAGCTACTCAGGAGACTGAGGCAGGACAATTGCTTGAACCCGGGAGGCGAAGGTTTCGGCGAGCTGAGATCGCACCATTGCACTCCAGCCTGGGCGACAGGGCGAAACGCCGTCTCAGAAAAAAAAAAAAAAAAAAAAAAGAAGAATTATTTTCTCCACTTCTTCTAATTTATTATTTTAAAAATCTTCTATTATTTTTAGTCCCTTTGCTTGTCTCTGCCCTGACTTTCTATAACTTTTTCCTTTTGTTTACGGGGTGATTTCCTCAGCTTGATCTTCCAACCCTTTCATTGAGTTTTTCTGTTTCATAATCCTATTTTAATTTTTCTGAGAATTCATTTTTTTGTACTCTATTCTGCTTTTATGGCATCCTGTTTATATTTAAGGATGCAGTATCTTCCCTCCTTTCTAAGGATATTAATAATTTTTTGTTAACTTTTTATCTCTGTTCCTTGGTCTCTTTCCTCTAAATTACTTTTTGAAAATCTATTATTTGTTTTAGTCTCCTGGTTTCATGTAAGGGGCTTTGCTCAGAAGCTTTTCTTGGCTGTGTACCTATTTACGTTTATAAGCTAATTATGGGCGTGCTATCTGTGTGCTGGACTTGTCAACCTTAGCCTTTACCATAGGATGATCTAGCTGGGTCATTGCAGTGGGGGAATCCCTGGGATCAGAATCTTAGGATCTTTTCTCTTGGGCTGGTCATATTCTTTAGGGAATACTCTTTTCAGCTCTACCTTTGGGAGCTGATTAGGCAGAAGATGGTTGGAGGATAAGTTTTAGGATGGGAAGGCATGCTTAATTTGCCTTCCCATTTGTGTCTCTTGCCTTGCAGATTAGAGGCACTCTCTCTTTTACTCTCTCCAGAGAATAAACCTCCAGCCTTCTGGAAGTTGGGCAGTCATTTAAGAGAGAGGAATCTCCTAGACTTTTCCTTTCTGTGTCAAGGCCCACTCCCCACCAGCTTCCATGGCTACCTGCTGCTGTCCTTTTCTGGTGGGGTTTTTGAGGGGTTTCAAGGTGTGAATCACATTGCTTCTCTTAGGTTTCCTGGCTGCTGGCTTTGGGGTCACCTTTCTGTTGAGTCAGGTACAATTCATTCTTTGGCTTTCCAGCTACTAAATGTTATTCTTCTCAACTCCTTTTTCTTTCTCCTGTTGGTAACTGTGTGTCTTAAACACAGATTTCCTTACTGTGTGTGTAATGTGTTTTCAGGAGAGAGTAGAGGTAAGCTACAGTTTATCTGCTCTGTATAATCAGAACTGAATAATGTGATTGTGGTAAATGAAAAATAAAGAGACGATAAAAGGCCTCAGATTGTCATAATGATTCTATTTTGCATGTCAGCTCTGACGTTTAGTCAAAATACTTAGTGTGGTTAATGTCTGCAGAAACCTAGTAATAATTCATGCTTGGTGTTCTCGGGTTGGTGGCAGATCATGCTGCAATCGTTTGGATCGAAGTTAAATTGGGAAAAGTTATTTAAACTCTCCTGTTGCAATGTGGACAGCCTGTATTAAAATAAAATGTTTGGTTTAGAAACCCTAAAAACATTGTGTTGGTTTCAACCAAAAAAGCTTGACCTTAAATCAGTCATGACTATATTAACATTTAAAGTATCATTTTCTTGGTACCATTTACACCTCAGTGATGTCACAAAGAAAACTGAGAAATTATAACTCATTTTCACTCTTTTATTCTGCATTAAAACATCGAGTTTATACTTTTTAAGATCTTTAATGTTTTAAGATTTTTTTCTTCCTCTAGGGAATTGATAACATAACACTTTAAGGAATTTTTAATAAAAACACAGTTTTTTTGATGAATTGAATATCATTACTTATTATCAGAAATAATATATACATTCTTCACTGCATGTTCATGTAAATTTGGAAAGCCAGTCTGAAATTTGTGTATATTTGCTGCACTAAGAGAAAGCCAGATTAAAAGTTTTTAAACTACCAGAAGCAACCTTTAAAAAAATATTGCTTTTCTTTTCAAAAGCATAGTGTTCTTGTCTGTCTTAGGACCTCTTTTGTTATTAGAATTCTCTGTAGGTTGTTTAAGAGAACAAGATTTTATTTTGAAAACTTAAAATCTACAGAAAAGTTGAAAGAATAGTTGTATACTTCATGTATACCCTTCACCTTAGTTCACTGAGTGTTAACATTTTGCTGAATTTGTGCTTTCTCAATTTTTTTTACCATTAAAATTTAAGTTTAGACATCATGACATTTTGTCTCTAAATAATTAAGTATTTGTGTTGTCAGAATAAGTACATTCTCTTTACATAATCATAAAACCATTTTCAACTCTAAGAAACATTCTACGATACCATCTAATATATAACATGCATTCTTCCTGGATTTTCCCCAGTCTTTAACTTCTAGCTCTTCCCCGCCCTCCAGGACTCCAAGATGCAAATAAGGATTTCTAGAACAGTGCCTTCTCCTGACCGTTTTTTTTTTTTTTTTTTTTTTTTTTGAGACAGGGTCTCACTCTGTCATCCAGACTGGAGTGCAGTGGTGCGATCATGGGCTCACTGCAGCCTCGACCTCCTGGGCTCAAGTGATTCTTCCTCCTCAGACTCTGAGTAGCTGGGACTACAGGTGTATGCCACCATGCCTAGCCACATTTTTATAGTTTTTGTAGAGATGGAGTTTCACCATGTTGCCTAGGCTGATCTCAAACTCCTGAGCTCAAGCAATCTACCTGGTTTGGCCTCCCAAAGTGATGGGACTACAGATGTGAGCTACCACACCCAGCCAACCATTTGTCTTATAGGATGTCCCATAATCTGGATTTGTCTTATTATTTCCTTATGATTGGATTCAAGTTAGAACATTTGTGGCAAAATTGTTACAGGAGTGATAGTGTTTACTTCTTATTGCAGCATATCAGGAAGCACATATCAGTGTATTCCATTAATGATGGTGTTGAATTTGATCACTTAGCCGGGTGTGGTGGTGTACTACTGTATTCCCAGCTACTGGGGATATTGAGGTGGGAGGATTATTTGAGCCCAGGAGTTATAGGCCAGCCTGGGCAACATAGTGAGACCCCATCTCTTAAAAAAAAAATCGATCATTTAGTTGAGGTGGTATCTGCTAGATCTCTTCATTTTAAAAGAACCTGTTTTAGTATTTTTCCTCTCTTGTAATTAATGGTTAAGCTGGGAAATCTGTACATGTCATGTTCCCCCAAAGCCTTTTACCTAATAGTTAGTATTCCTTGATCCTTACCTGAATAAGTTTTAATATTTAATTGTAAAAATGGTGATCATTTCTTTCTTATTTGCTGGCATTCTTCCACAAAGAAGAGGTTTCCCTCATCTCCTCCTTTTCTCTTAACTGTTATTGTTGACTCTTAAAAAAAACAAAACAAAAAAACAACTCAGTGAGTTAGAATTCATTATCATTGCTATTATTTTTGATGCTTAAATTGTCTCAAGTTTGGCTAGTGGCAGCCTCTTGAAGCTGGCTTCTGTGTCCTTTTACTGTATTCTCAGTAATCTTTAAGTATTTCCTTTGCTTTTTGGCACAACAAGATGTTTCAGGCTCACTTTATGCTTTTCCTGCCCCAGATTTGGAATAGGTGATTTCTGTAGTAATTCAGTTTATTTCAGTGGTTCTTCATATTTATAAATCAAGATTTGGGCACTAGATACATTTATCGCTGCTAATTATGACTACATCTAGGCCCTTTCAATAGGAATACCTAGGAAATAGATAGCTTTTTCTTTTCTTTCTTTCTTTTTTTATTTTTTTTTTGAGACAGGGTCTCACTCTGTTGCTCAAATTGCAGTGTAGTTGTATGATCGTGACTCACTGCAGCCTCTACCTCCTGGGCTTAGGTGATCCTCCTACCTCAGCCTCCTGAGTAGCTGGGACCAGGGGCATGTGCCACCACACTTGGCTAATTTTTGTAGAGATGGATCTTCCTATGTTGCTCGGGCTGGTCTTGAAGTTCTGGACTCAAGTGATCCTCCCACCTTGGCCCCCCAAAGTGTGGGGATTACAGGTATGAGCCACCATACCTGGTTAGATAGCTAATTTTTAAAGCATAAATTTATTACTGATATTCCCTATTTAAATTTGATACTGTAGGGTTCTTTTTCTTTTTTTTGTTTTTTAACCTTCTCCCATTTTATTTCCCTGGTTCCCAGCAGTGAGAAATCTTGTTCACAACATTAATGTATTTACCTGATTGCTCTTGCCTACAATATACACAATATAGTGTCTTGGTTACTATACCTATACCTTTACCAGTCTTGTTTGTTTGTTGAGATCCACCCATCTTGGCCTCCCAAAGTGCTGGGATTACAGGTGTGAGCCACTGTGCCTGGCCTTACCATTCTTATTTGGATTTAAAATACAGAGATTCATTCAGGCTACCGGAAAGTGACAAAAGGATAAAGGATTCACGGAAGGATACATAATAGCTTGGACGTAAGGTAGCTTCTGGCATCAGCTGCTCTTATTCACTCACTCTCTTGGCCTTCTTTGTTGGCCTCTGTTTTTCATTCTGTGTGTCTCTGTATCTTGTCTCTCACCTTCAAACTTCCTAAGTGGGAAGGAGTTTATTAGGTTGATTATTTACCCTCTAAGTAGCATTTCTGTTGGACAGCTCCTGATCCAGGTATCTTGGTCTTATTGGCCAAAGTGTGGGCAATGGGAACGTCTTTTTTTTTTTTTTGGTGTTTTTTTTTAAAAAAAGAGTCTTGCTCTGTTGCCCAGGCTGGAGTGCAGTGGTGTAATGTTGACTCACTGCAGCCTCTGCCTCCAGATTCAAGTGATTCTCCTTCCTCAGCCTCCCAAGTAGTAGCTGGGACTGCAGGTGCATGCCACCATGCCTGGCTAATTTTTTGTATTTTTAGTAGAGATGGGGTTTCACCATGTTAGCCAGGATGGTCTCAATCTCCTGACCTTGTGATCTGCCCACCCTAGCTTCCCAAAGTACTGGGATTGCAGGCATGAGCCGCTGCACCTGGCCCTGGAACATCTTTTGTTAAAAACAACTATAAGCTTTCTTCTATATGATCAGTATAATCATTGGGCACGTTTAGGTTTTTATGGTCCAGTACAAACTGGTTTTCATTTTTCTTAGTTTAGTGATAGATTTCCTCTACCCTGACATGTTTAAGGTTCATGAGGAATTTTGAAAATAAGGTAGCAAAATATATTTAACTTCCAGCTGCCAGACAGAAAACTGTGGCCTCTTTCTGAACAAATGAAACTCAGTACACATATACAGTGATTGATGACACATTCTTAGAGGAAGCCTGAAAGGAGGAAGAAGGTGTGTTTTCTCCCTGGGCTCTGAATGAGAAGATAAAGTATCCAAAGTACATAACCTGATATTTTGAGAAGAATAATAGGCTTTATCTGGGGTAGCTGTTAGTAACTGAGAATTAACAAGACAGTTTTTAAAATGTAGCATGCATAGTGAAAAGAACACAGGCTTTCAAATATGACAGACTTGAGGTCCGCATTTGGCTCGACTCGTTCAAACTCTGTGATACTGGGCAAATTACTCTGAGACTCAGACTCCTCTTTTGTAAAATGGGGATGATAAGACTTACTATCTATCAACCAGGCGCAGTGGCTCACATCTGTAATCCCAGCACTTTGGGAGGCTGAGGCGAGTGGATCACCTGAGGTCGGGAGTTTGAGACCAGCCTGACCAACACAGAGAAATCTCGTCTCTACTAAAAATACAAAATTAGCCTGGTGTGGTGGTGCATGCCTATAATCCCAGCTACTTGGGAGGTTGAGGCAGGAGAATCTCTTGAACCTGGGAGGCGGAGGTTGTGGTGAGCCAAGATTGCGCCATTGCACTCCAGCCTGGGCAACAAGAGTGAAACGCCGTCTCAAAAAAAAAAAAAAAAAAAAAAAGACTATCTATCATAGTAAATAGTAATTATATAAATGAGAAATCACAGATGATTGGACAGTTAAAAAAAAATCTATATTTTCTGCTTTCTAGCAAGACAGAAATTCCAGCTCTAGAGAAATAATGGGAAAGTCCCCAGTGTCGGCAAAGGAAAGCATATCCAGGAAGAGTAACAGAAGGAGAAGTATGACCTGAAAACCAGGGAGCAGTCTATTCATGAAGAGAAATGAGGGTATCCTTATCTGGAGGTGGATTGCTGAGCCTCCATGGTAGAGGCTGGAGTCTGAAATCTCATGAGGTCAGACTAGGAAGAGTTCCTGCTATGTGTGAATATTTGTAAATAAGCACAGATATTGTACATAGCAGCATTATTTACAATGGCCAATAGGTGGAAGCTAAGTGTCCATTGATGGGTGAATGGATAAACAAAATGTCATATGTACATACGATGGAGTGTCTTCTGCCTTATAAAAGGAAGGAAACTTGAACACATGGTACAGTGTGGATGAACCTTGAGGACATTATGCTAAGGGAAATAAGCCAGTCACAAAAAGACAAATATTGTATGATTCCACTTACATGAAGCATCTGGAGTAGTCATATTCATAGAAGCAGAAAGTTAAAGTGATAGTTTCCAGGGGTTGGGGGAGAAGGAAATTGAGAGTTGTTTAATGAGTATGGAGTTTCAGTTTTACAAGATGCAAAACATTTAGAGATTGATTGCATAATAATGTGAGTATTATAAATATACTTAATGCTAATAAACTATATTTAGAAATGGTTAAGTTGGTATATTTTATGTTGTGATTGTTTTACTAAAATATAAAAATTAGCACAGAATTCTAAAAGATATTGTTTGTATAATAGAAGTGTGTGCATATGCAAATATAACTGTATATATTTTTATTTTCAATTTTATTTATTTATTTAGGGGCAAGGTCTCACTGTGTTGCCCAGGTTGGAGTGCAGTAATGCGACTGTAGCTCACTGTCAACTTGAACTCATGGGCTCAAGTGGTCCTCCTTCCTCAGCCTCCCACGTAGTGGGGATACAAGTGTGCATGACAGTGCCTGGCTAATATAAAAAATTTTGTTTTTATGGAAACAGGGTCTAACTATGTTGCCTAGGCTAGTCTCAAGTGATTCTTCATCCTTGGCCTTCCAAAGTGTTGGGATTATATAGGTGTGAACCACTGTACCACTATATATTAATGGTTATAAATTCAAATATTTAAAAATTATTCATGTATGTATTTTTTTTACATGAGTAAGGATTTCAGGAATCAATATCATGTATGTATTTTATGTTGTCTCATTTAAAACAATGTTTCTACTAAGACTAAAAATCATACAGTCTTTCTTCAGGACAAGGTACAGATTCATATTGACTCTGAAATTCCACTTTAAGGAAGTATAAGGAAGCATGTGTGTAAAAGTTTAACAAGTTGGCGGGGGGACACAGTGGCTCACGCCTGTAATCCCAGCACTTTGAGAGACCGAGGTGGGCAGATCACAAGGTCGGGAGATCGAGACCATCCTGGCCAACATACTGAAACCCTGTCTCTACTAAAAATATATAAATTAGCCAGGTGTGGTGGTGGGCACCTGTAGTCCCAGCTGCTGGGGAGGCTGAGGCAGGAGAATCATTTGAACCCAGGAGGTGGAGGTTGCAGTGAGCCAAGATGGTGCTACTGCATTCTAGCCTGGCGACAGAGCGAGACTATCTAAAAAAAAAAAAGTTTAATATGTTTAATATAAGTATTCTTATAAAAGTTTAACAAATGATTCACAGTACTATTTGTAGTAATAGCAAAAAGTTGGAAGCAATCATAATTGCTCAGTACTGGAGAATTAAATAGATTATGTTATATTTATCAATTCATTGGAATAGAGTATTGCAGAAATATATTTTGACATTGAAAAATATCTAGACTTTTAATACTTGGAAAAAAAGTAGCTTGCATGTATAAATAACAGAATTCATTTCTTAACTTTACGTATTGTGCTGTAGCCACTGTAACAAAATGTTTCTCTTAATTGTGCTATTTTTGTTACTTACATAATTTTGTTACATATATAATTTGGTATTTTTTAAGCTTTTGATCTTCAGAGTACTTCATGATAAAGAACTTAATACTTAGGCTGGGCGAGGTGGCTTACATCTGTAATCCAAACACTTCGGGAGGTTGAGGTTGGCAGATCACTTGAGTTCAGGAGTTTGAGACCAGCCCGACCAACATGGGGAAACCCCAACTCTACTAAAAAAATACAAAAATTAGTTGGGTGTGGTGGTGCACACCTATAGTCCCAGCTACTTGGAGGCTGAGGTTGGAGAATTGCTTGAATTTGGGAGGCGGAGGCTACAATGCACCAAGATTTTGCCGCTGCACTCCAGCCTGGGTGACAGAGCAAGACTATCTCAAAAAAAATAAACCTTAATACTTTTTATACTTGTTATAATTAGATTTAAATGTTTTCAGAGTCTGATTTTTAAGAGAATATGTACTTCATGAGGTTGCATTTTTCTTATCTAATATTCCTTTAATCAAGTTAACATTATAGTACTTACTTTCATAGAAGTTATTAAACAATTTCATGTTAGAATCTAATAACCATGGTTGTTTTAAAACAAAGTTTAGCATTTAATTGGTTATTAATCACTCAAACATAATGATTAATTACTAAACTATGGTTACTGTACTTCTCAGTAAGTTTTGATATTAATTCTGAAGGAGATAAGTCTACATATTATCTTTTGTGGTTTGTGTTACAATTTCATATTTGTCCACACCAACCCTGGTGAGAATTGCAGCCTGTCTTAGCTGTTGAAGTACTTCAGTCCATAAAATACTTCAAGCTATTTTGTATCATTTTGTATAGTGTCTAGGAATGTAGACTATTTAATCTAGTCTGTTGGACTCAATCCTGTACTTCCAAGTGAAGTCAAGTTTCTGTTTGAGTGGTCCTGGCTGAATTACTTCATCTCTCTGAGCTTCACTTTATTCATCTGAAATAAGAGAAGAGAGGATAATAAATAGACACATTCTTATTTTTTGTGAATAGAATATTATTCATTCCATTGTAGTGCACTTTACTATATGTGCTCAGCATGCAGAGTCTATCCTACCGTCTCATGCTCTGAAGAGAGCATAAGAATTCCCATTCCCTCATTGGTTTTCAGTTCTCTCATCCTCTGATATTTTGACCATTTTTTGTGCCTCCAGTTCCTCATGTTTGAAATGAGAACAATGATTGTACCTACTTTGTAGGGTTATTGTGAGACAAAATTATTTGCTGCATGTAAATTTGTTGAAACAGTGCCTGGCACATGGCGACTAATAATCCAGTGAATATTAGTTATTGTTATTACCTTGGTTCAGAGTATGTGATGCATGAATTTTAAAAAGGAACCGTATGGACCACATTCAGGTGGTGGGTGATTTTCTATCCCCTCATTGATGGACTCTCAGTATCCTTTACTTGACACTTCCTAGGTTCATCTTGGGTTAAAAAGGTACTGGGGCTGGGCGTGGTGGCTCATACCTGTGATCGCAGCACTTTGGGAGGCTGAGGCAGGCAGATCACTTGACGTCAGGAGTTTGAGACCAACACGTGAAATCCCGTTTCTACTAAGAATACAAAAATTAGCTGGCTGTGGTGGTGGGTCCTTGTAATCCCAGCTACTTGGGAGGTTGAGGCAGGAAAATCACTTGAACCCAGGAGACAGAGGTTGCAGTAAGTCCAGATCGTGCCACTGCATTCCAGCCTGGGTGATAGAGCGAGATTCCATCTCAAAAACAAACAAACAAAACAAAATGATATTGGGACTGGGATGTTAGGAGCATGATATCTAGGGAAGTAATAATCAGCAAATGTAGGGCTTGGTGATAAACACATAGAAAACAGCAAGTAGGTCTTAGGGTATTGTTGTCATGAGGTGATCAGGAAGTCAAACCTTGTAAATGGACAGATAAGATTAGTGTTAAATTCTGAAGAATGCAGGCTTACTATCTGCTAGTAGAACAAACGCAATCTATCAAATACAAGGGATGTCTAAGAAATGGGTGAACCTGAAAGCAATAAAGACTACATCTTGTACCAGTTCAAGACTTGGAGATGGGGGGAATGGATCATTGCTGACAATAGACTGTTTTTCTTTCCCCCCATAAATTAAAGACACACACACAGAAACACACACTTGCACATATGTGCATGCACACACAAACACACATAGTTTTATTCATTACTGACAGCTTCTCAGTTAGGTGCTGGGGACATGACGATGTCTCCTCAGAGAGTTAACTATAATACAATGATAGTTTAATGGAATGATAATACTGATGTGTGAATACAGATGTGATCATGTTGATATGTGAATATAGATAGAGCCTATACCTGCTCAGCTTCCCTCAAGTGTAAGGAAACAGTTATAAACAAGATAAAAAATAAGGAAGACTCTGGGCACCAGTAGGGCCTTGGGACTTGTAATCCTCTTGTAATATTTCTGCTTCAATTCTGTACCATGATAACCTGGACAATTTGGATTTTTTTTTTTTTTTTTTTGAGACGAGTCTCTCTCTGTTGCCCAGGCTGGAGTGCAGTAGCATGATCTTGGCTCACTACAACCTCCGCCTCCTGGGTTCAAACGATTCTCCTGCCTCAGCCTCCCGAGTAGCTGGGATTACAGGAGCATGCCACCACACCCAGGTCATTTTTGTATTTTTAGTAGAGACGAGATTTCACCATGTTAGTCAGGCTGGTCTCGAACTTCTGACCTCATGATTTGCCCACCTCGGCCTCCCAAAGTGCTGGGATTATAGGCGTGAGCCACTGCGCCTGGCCTTGATTTATTTTTATCCTATCATGGTGTTGCTTAAGGAGACAGAGATGAATGAAAGGTTCCCAATTCCTTGATTTCGTTTATGCTGCTGACTTAAAGAGCTATGCTAGTAGAAGCACTCCTGGGATTTACTCAATCTTTGTGCTTATGCATCATATAAAAAATCTGTAATAGTGGATAACTGAACCGAGGAATATTCACATTTAAGTTTCCTTAGACCTTCTTTGGCATTTAAAAATATTCCTTATAGGCAGGGCACAGTGGCTCATGCCTGTGATCGCAGCACTTTGGGAGGCCGAGGTGGGTGAATGGCTTGAGCTCAGGAGTTTGAGACCAGCATGGGCAACGTGATGAAACCCCATCTCTATAAAAATGAAAAACAAAAACACCCCCAGATTAACCAGGTGTGGTGGCATGTGCCTGTAGTCCCAGCTACTTGGGAAGTGAGGTGGGAGGATGGCTTGGGCCCAGTAGACTACAGTGAGCTGTGATCATGCCATTGCACTCCAGCCTGGGCAACAAAGCAAGACTCTGTCTTTTTTTTTTTTTTTTTTGAGGCAGAGTCATGTTCTGTCGCCAGGCGCCAGGCTGGAGTGCAATGGTGCAATCTCGACGCACTGCAACCTCTGCCTCCTGGGTTCAAGCATTTCTCCTGCCTCAGCCTCCCAAGTAGCTGGGACTACAGGCGCATGCCACCACGCCCAGCTAATTTTTGTAATTTTAGTAGAGACGGGGTTTCACCATGTTGGCCAGGATGGTCTTGATCTCTTGACCTCGTGATCTGCACGCCTTGGCCTCCCAAAGTGCTGGGATTACAGGCATGAGCCACTGCCCCCAGCTGACCCTGTCTTACAAAAGAAAGAAAAGAAAATCAATAATCCGGCAGGGCACAGCCAAGAAATTTTTTAAAGATATTTCAGAAATAAAAATAAATAATTTCGGTGTAGAGTTTGCCATTTTAAAAATATTTTTTTTATTATGAATCTTAATATGTCTGAAGTCCTGTTTTTCACACAGGAACGTTTTCAAAATATGTGACCCTTTTGAAATTAAAAAAATTTTAATGACCTTTTTAGAATAGTATTAAATAGTAATGAATTTAAATTTAGGATAGATTTAAGATCTTTGCAACAGAAAAGTTGCAAAAACATTACAGATAGTTCCTGAACACTCTGTGTCCAATTTTTCCTGTTGTTAGCAACTTAAATTAGTATGTACATATATCATAACTAATGCACCAATGTTGGTATATTATCTTTAACTGAATTCCATACTTGATTTTTTTCTCTAATGTCCCTTTTTTTTTTCTTCTGGCATCCTATCCAGGATACCACATTACATTTCACTGTCATGTCTCTAGTTTTCTCTGGCCTGTGACATTTTCTTAGACTTTCCTTGTTTGTGATGATCTTGACGGTGGGTTTTTGTTTTTTTTTTTTTTTGAGACGGAGTCTCACTCTGTCGCCCAGGCTGGAGTACAGTGGCATGATCTCGGCTCACTGCAATCTCACCTCCCAGGTTCAAGCAATTCTCCTGACTCAGCCTCCCGAGCAGCTGAGACTACAGGTGTGCACCACCACGCCCGGCTAATTTTTGTATTTTTTAGTATTTACGGGGTTTTGCCGTATTGGACAGGCTGGTCTCAAACTCCTGACCTCGTGATCCACCCGCCTCGGCCTCCCAAAGTGCTGGGATTGCAGGTGTGAGCCACCGTGTCCGGCTGATCTTGACAGTTTTGAGGAGTAGTGGTCAGGTAGTTTGTAGAATGTCCTTCAATTTGGGTTTATCTGATGTTTTTCCCATGGTTAGATTGAGGTTATGGGTTTTTGCAAGGAAGACCAGAGAGGTAAAGTGACATTATTAACGTATCAATTCACGTATCTTTTTAAATTTAATTTTATTATTATTATTTTTGTTTTTTGTTTTTTGTTTTTGTTTTTTCTTTTTGCTCACCTTCAACTGTCTTGATAGAGTTATACAATTCACATATCTTATCAAGGGTAGGTGCCACCCACATTACTTGTCACTGTGGTGTTATTATCCTTGATTACCTGACTGTGGTGAAATTTGCCAGGTTTCTTTCCTCCCCCATCCTTACTTGCATTATTCTTTGGAAGCAAAGCACTAAGTGCAGCCCACAGACGGGGGATGGGGAATTAAGCTTCACATCCTTGAGAGGAGAATATCTATATAAATTATTTGCATTCTTGTGTGAAGGAAACTTCTGTCTTCTCTATTTTTTAAATTCATTCAGTCACTTATGTATATCAATAGGGACTTGTGGATTTTTATACTTTGGATTATAATCCAATGTTATGTTATTTGTTTTGTTGTTCAAATTATTCCAGCTTTGGCCATTGGGAGCTCTTTCAGGTTGGCTCCTGTGTGCATTCTCTGTGCTCCATTGCTTTGTTTTTTGAGCACTTCCTTCCTTTTCTGACATTCCAAGGTATTCAGGCTCATCGTGTATATTTCCTGCTCTAGCCCTAGAATCAACTGTTTCTCTAAGGAGCCCTGGTTCTTTTTATTGGAAGCTGGTATTAGAAACCAATATCTAAGCACTGGGCCTTTGAAATGTTTTGCCGTCTATCTTTAAGAGTAACACTGCTATTTTGAAATCATCTAATTAAACTTTATATCTATTTTGAGTTAATAAGTGAAATACTTTTTGGTACCCATTATATATATAATTATGATGGCCACAGTTCCTTTTAGAGAGAAAAAGGAGATATGCAAGGTTAAATCAACAAAGCAGCCTAAAATTTTGTGGATAGTAATGATGCTGGCTATGGATGCAGGTGTGTTTGAGTTAACCAAGACTAATAGACTTGTTTAGAGGATGCCTCTTGGCTGAAGAGGATGGGAAGAGGCTTATTTTAGTAAACTGTTTGTGCTTCCTGTCCCAGCTCAACTATAATCTCTTCCTTATAGTTCTTTCTGTTCTTCCTGGAAGAGTTTAGTTACTCCTGTATCTTTTCCTCTCAAAATCTGTTACACTGTACTATTGAAGCTGTTTGCATCTTGCTTTCGCAAGAATCTGTAAACTCCGGATGTCAGGGATTTGTATTTCATTTTTGTATACTCTTTAGCATAGAATGACTTCTGGGTGTTCTGTAATTATGGTTTGAAGTGAACTGAAATCAGTATATTGCAGATAGCACATTTCATCATCATTAGTGAACAATATCAATGTCTGAAAAGGTAAACATACCAGGTTCAAAGAAAAATTCCAGATGGCAGTGAAAGAGCCATTGAACTGATATGTGGTGAATGTCTAAGTGAAGATCTTGACTGTTGTTTGTTGCAGGACTTCAGAGGATGACTGAGGCTATCAGGGAAGTCTTACCTGTGGAAATATTTGGTTTGGTTTTAAGCTATGGGTAGGGCATGGATGGGGCAAGTTGGCTGGAACATTGTGGGTGGGAAATGACTTTTTTAGAATATTGGATAGGCCTGTCTGCTGTAACAGAACATTTTAATAGAGACCGTGAGGCTGAAGAGTTAAGTTTGGGTCATATGAGTTCTGTTTGTTTTGTTTTGTTTTGTTTTTTTGTTTTTGAGACAGAGTCTCACTCTGTTGCCCAGGCTGGAGTGCAGCGGCACCATCTCAGCTCACTGCAACCTCCACCTCCTGGTTCAAGTGATTCTCCTGCCTCAGCCTCCCAAGTAGCAGGGATTATAGGTGCATGCCACCACATCTGGCTAATTTTTGTATTTTTAGTAGAGACAGGGTCTCACCATGTTGGCCAGCCTGGTCTTGAACTCCTGACTTTAAATGATCCATCTGCCTCAGCCTCCCAAAGTGATGGGATTACAGGCATAAGCCACTGTGCCTGGCCTGAGAGAAATTCTAGAAGGATTGATCTAGGGTAGAGACTGGAAATGGGTGGCTCACAGACTGAGTCCAGACAGTAGATATGTTTTGTTCTACACACTGTAACAATTTTAAGCCAATATTAAAAAATTGATAAATATCTTAAAAGTAGAGTTTAGGGTCTTCGTGGAAAAGCGGGTGATCTGGCAACACTAGGCCCACATACACGCATGGCAACAGTTGGTTGGTGTTGAGCAGAAGACAGCACCCTAAGAAGGCACATTTATCCTGATATTCACCACTGTCTTCAGCCTCCCATTACCTTATCCTTAGTCCACTTGACATTGCCTGAACATCTCATATATATTTGAATTTGGGATTTTTTTTTTTTTTTTATTTGAGGCAGAGTCTCACTCTATCGCCAGGCTGGAGTGCAGTGGCGCGATCCCGGCTAACTGCAACTTCCGTTTTCCGGTTTCAAGCAATTCTTCTGCCTCAGCCTCCGGAGTAGCTGGGACTACAGGCACGCACCACCACGCCCAGCTAATTTTTTGTACTTTTAGTAGAGATGGGCTTTCACCATGTTGGCCAGGATGGTCTCGATCTCTTGACCTCGTGAGCCTCCCACTTTGGCCTCCCAAAGTGGAATTACAAGCGTGAGCCACTGTGCCCGGCCTGAATTTGGGATTCTTGACTTAGAGATACAGCGTGCAGACTTTGTGATACTTGTAATAGTAAGATACAGGGACCCAAATCTGGCAAGTTGCAGAGGAAGTGAAAAAAGTATATGTATAGGGAGTGGTTATGTAAGAGACAGGGTGAAAGAAGAAGTAAGTAAATCTGGACCAATAACTTATAGGATCCAAGAGGCTAAAAAAAATAAAAGACTAAAAGATGACGGTATCAGTTACCTATTGCTGTATAACAAATTACCCCAAAACCTACTAGGTTAAAACAAGAAATATGTACTCTGTCACAGTTTCTGAGGGTCAGGAATCTAGGAATTGCTCAGCTGTGTGTTTTGGGCTCAGGGTCTCCCATCAGGTGGGAGTCAAGGTGTTGTAGTCATCTCAAGGCTCAGCTGAGGTAGTGAATCTCTTTCCAGGCTTACTCATATGCTTGTTGGTCCACCTCAGTTCCTTGCTTGCTGTTGGCCAGAAGCCATAGCATGCTCACCACGTGACAGCAGGCATTCCCCAGAACACGAAATCAAGAGCGAGGGAGAGTAGGCACCCAAGCCAAAGACTTTGTCGTTTATAATCCAGTCTTGGAAGTAACATCATTTTTGCTGTATAGTTGGTCACAGTGACAACCCTGGTGCACTGTGAGAGGAGACTGTGTAAGGATGTGCATAACAGAAAGTGGGATTACTGGGAGTCCTCCTGGAGGCTGGCTACCGCAGTCACTCTGAAGGACCAAAATATCTGTGGCAGCAGCCTTCCCGAGGCATTTTTGCTCATGTATGAGCTGCTGTGGGGTATCCGCTAATGAAAACTACTTGTGATTTTAATTGTCTCCACTAATTGGCCCTGACTCTTGTTTACTTTTGATGTACTCTTAGATAACTTTAGAATAAAAAAATTAGCAGTTTTAAAGGTCATATAGTCATTCCTTTAACTTCATAGGCTTTAAAAATTGGGATCCGCAAAGGTAATGACTTGATCGGAGTCACATGGCTAATCAGTTGCAGTTCCAGGAGCAGAAGGAAGAGACTTGACTTGCAGTGAGTGTCGTTTCCGCTCTGCCATGCAGCCTCCTGCCCTGTGTTCCTCCTGTACGGGCAGTATCATCACATGAAAACGTCACTTTAAGAAGCTTCTGCCTAGGATTCAGCTAATAAGTAACATGCATTTTTAATTCTTATTTTCTATCACATGAAATACTTTAGATATTATATTGAAACTTTGTTTTTTATGTATAAACTTGACATTCGGTTTTACCAAACGATTAAGCACTTATATAACCAAAGCCTGCGAAAGAAGCCTAAAAATACACCTGTTTTAAAAGTTGAGATTTTGACATGTCAGCTTTCTCGGCATTACTCAATCCTCATGTCTAAAATAGCCTGGACCCCACATGCTAGGGTGTTACTCTACCATACTCTTATTTTAATTTCCCTTTTGGAGAACCTTTTATAAGTAATACTGGTAATTCTTTTATTTTTTCACTGGAGTATTAATACTTTATGTATAAGTCGTTGTGCCAGTGTCTTATAGGCCAAAGTACATGTCCAGTGATTCTTCAATGCAATATTATAATGGGATTTTTCTCCTGGTTAGAAGTTTTTGGGCTGAGGTAAAAGGTCAGGCACTAAGTCTGTAGGTACAGTTTTGTGTACACGTACTATGTGTATTTAGAGGAAAAGCCCACAGGGTTCATCAAATTCTTGCGAGAGCTATGATCCAAAACTGTTAATGATTTCTAGTGTTTGATGCCATTTTTTTCCCTGTAGTGGTGATTGATTTTGCTCTTCCACGTGTGTACTTTGTATTCATGGCAAGCAAAGTCCAGGTATTTCTAATTTTTTACATAGGAAAATGGAGCCTCATCATCTTGTCCATAAATAGTAATAAAATATATACCTAAATATTTTGATCCAAGTCTTTTATGTACATTTGGTGATGATTTGTGCATTTAGAAATCTTAGAAAAAATAATATTATAGCAAATTTTAATACTCTGCATTCAGTACAGGAAATTATAGTGTCTCCTTAAATGACACCACATTCTTTAACTATTATGTTACAGACAGATCCAGAATGTCAGTTGGACAACTGCTCTTTGCAGACAATTTTAGTTACATACTAGTGTGAGGATTATCATTAGCTTAAATTGGGGGCCCTGTGTTAAAGAATTTATGAACTTCTAAAGTAATACTCAGGTTTCTAAGGTAATGTTTATGATTCCATTCCCTTTTAAGGAGACTCTTATATAAAGGGAATATATAAGATTACTCCTAATAGTTGTATAAGCAGAGCTTTGGTTTTTTTTAAGATAAATTATTTGGGGCTATGGTAGCTCTAATGCTCCATTTACCCAGGCTGGAATGCAGTGGCATGATCTTGGCTTACTGCAGCCTTGACCTCTCGGGCTTAGGTTATTCTCCTGACTCAGTCTCCTGAGTACCTGGGACTATAGGTGCCTGCCACTATGCACGGCTAGTTTTTGTATATTTTTGTAGAGATGGGGTTTTGTCATGTTGCCCAGGCTGGTCCTGAACTCCTGGAATGAATAAATCCACCTGCTTTGGCCTCCCAAAGTGCGGGAATTACAGACATGAGCCTGACACATTTTTTTATTAATAGACTTTTACAGCAGTTTTAGGTTTACAGAAAAATTAGGGAGAAAGTACGGAGTTCCTGTATCCTTCCTCTTGTCCTGTCATTTGGGTTAATGCCTTGAAGTGTAATTGCTGAATTATATGGTAAGACTATGTTCAGCTTTGTAAGAAATTACTAAAAGTGGCTGTATTGTTTAGCATTTCCACCATTAACTGAAGAGAGTTTCTGTTGTTTCACCTTCTTGCCAGCATTTGGCATGATAATCTTTTTGTATTTTAGCCATTCCAATAGATGTGTAGAGGTATCTCATAGTTGTTTTAATTTGCAATTCTCTAATAACATATGGTATTAAGCATCTTTTTATATGCTTATTTGCTAACTGTATATTTCCTTTAGTAAACTGTCTGTTCAGATCTTTTGCCCACTTTTAAACTGAGTTGTTTGCTTTCTTACTATTTTTAAGATTTCTTTGTATATTTTGGATACTAGTTCTTTATCATATATGTGATTTGCAAATATTTTCTCTCAGTCTGTGGCTTATCTTTTCATTTTCTTACCAGTGTCTTTTGCAGAGTAGAGGTTTTTAATTTTAATGAAGTGCAGCCTACCACTTTTTTTCTTTTATGATCATAATATTAGTATTGTATGTAAAAATTCATCACCAAATCCAAGGTCATCTAGATTTTCTCTTATGTTATCTTCCCAAAGTTTTATAGTTTTGATTTTTACATTTAATCTGTGATTCATTTTGACTTAAGTTTTGTGAAAGGGGTAATGTCTGTGCCTAAATTTGTATATTTTTGCATATGGATGTCCAGTTGTTCCAGCAACATTTGTTGAAAAGATTATCCATTCTCTGTTGAATTGCTTTTGCTTTTTCTTCAAAGATCACTTTACTAAATTTGTGTGAGTCTATTTCTGGGCACTCTGTTCTGTTCCTTTGGTCGATTTGACTTTTCTTTTGCCAAAACCACACTGTCTTGACAACTGTAGCTTTATAATAGGTATTGAAATTGGGTAGTATTAGTCCTTCAACTTGTTATTTTTCAGTATTGTGCTGTCTATTCTAGGTTGGAATAATTTTTTATACCTTAGAAATAAACACTTGGTAAAGATACTGTGTTAAGAATCCTTTTTTCAGTACACCACAGTTATCTTTTTTTTTTTTTTTTTGACAGAGTGTTGCTCTGTTGCCAGGCTGGAGTGCAGTAGTGAATCGCCACTAACTGCAACCTCTGACTCCCGGTTCAGGCAATTCTCCTGCCTCAGCCTCTAGAGTAGCTGGGATTACAGGTGGGCACCACCATGCCCAGCTAATTTTGTGTATTTTTAGTAGCGACGGGATTTCACCATGTTGGCCAGGATGGTCTTAAATCTGCTGACTTGTGATTCACCTGCCTTGGCCTCCGAAAGTGCTGGGATTACAGGTGTGAGCAGTCACGTCTGGCCTCATAGTAGTTATCTTTTTAAACAGAAGTCGGATCTGTCATTCTTTTGCCTCAGATCCCTCCACTGGCTTCTTATTTTAGTGAGAATCAAACTGAAGGCCTTTGAAATGGCTTATATGGTCCTATGGTACCTGCCTCTTCTGTTACCTCTTTAGCTTCATCTCTTAACATTTTTTTTCTTGGTCTCTTCATTTCACACCTACTGGCCTCCTCGCTCTTGTTTGAGTACACAAGGCATATCCTATCTTAGGTCTGTAGCAGTGGCTGCTGGCTCTATCTCAGTGTCTTCCAGATATCTGTATGGCTAACTCTTTCATCTCTTTGAAGTCTTATTCAAATGCCACCTTCTCAGTGGGGACTCTCTGATCATTTTATTTATAATTCTATTTTGCGTCTCACCTGTCCCTCAACCTCCACACTCTCAATTTCTCTTAACCCACTCTGTTTTCTTTCACAGCCATCATTACTTTGAACATCCTCTAATACTTGTTATATTTATTTATTTGAGACAGAGTTACTCTGTCACCCAGGCTGGAGTATGGTGGTGCGATCTCAGCTCACTGCAACTTCCACCTCTTGGGTTCAAGTGATTCTTGTGCCTCAGCTTCCCAAGTAGCTAGGATTACAGACATGCACCACCATGCCCTGCTAATTTTTGTATTTTTAGTAGAGATAGGATTTCACCACTTTGGCCAGGCTGGTCTCAAACTGACCTCAAGTGATCTTCCCACCTTGGTCTCCCAAAGTGTTGGGATTACAGTTATAAGCCACCACTCCTGGCTTACTTGTTTTATTTGTTATTATTGCTTGCTGTTTCTCTTTTTGTTAGAATTTAATTTCACATTGACAGGGCTCTTGTTTTGTTTATCAGTGTATCTTCAGCTCATAAAGCATAGTAGATTTTCAATAAATAATCATTAAAAAAAGTATGAATGTATAAGTTGAGACTGATAGAGCATTAGTTGTGTGGAAGAATGCTGATTCATTAGATCTTACCTGATCTTTAGCTGATGACCTTATAAGATGAACTGAAAATTGAAACCAAGCCAAGGAAATGTTTTTAGAAAATTCATTGATTTTTTTTTTTTTGACAAGCTGCAGCTGCTAGTGGTAGTATAAATAGGTTTCCTTACTGTGTTATTTATGAGTAGCTTAAGGGCATCAGCCAAGTCAAAATAGAAAAAAAGCACTGACTCATTAGATTTTTAAAGCACAGGTTGTCCACTTGCGTTTCTAGGTTAAGAGAATTGGGGTTTCCCCATGTAATCAGAACTATTAAAGGTATTGCAAGGCTGGGTGTGGTAGCTCACACCTATAATCCCAGCACTTTGGGTGGTCAAAGTGAGCGGATTACCTGAGGTCAGGTGTTCAAGACTAGCGTGGCCAACATGGCAAAACCTCATCTCTACTAAAAATACAAAAATTAGCTGGGCTGGTGGTACACTCCTGTAATCCTAGCTATTCGGGAAGCTGAGGTGGGAGAATCGCTTGAACCTGGGAGGCAGAGGTTGCAGTGAGCCAATATCATGCCACTGCACACCAGCATGGGTGACAGAGCGAAACTCAGTCTCAAAAAAAAGGTACTGCAACAATTGCGGAGAAAGGCCTTGTATGTCTGATGAGAGACTGCTAGCTTTAGAAAGATAGCAGTGCTGTCTTCACAAACAACATGATAGCATGTCAAAGCCAGATCTGTTTTACCCATCTTTGTATCTAAGCACCTAGCCTGGTTAGTACTTGGCATGCAGTAGGTGCTCAGGAAATGCTTGTTGAAAGAATGCATTGTCAGTGGACAGTGGTCGCATTTATGATCTGGAAATGTCATGGAACATGGGAGCAAGTATATTCATGTGTTCTTATTTTATAAGAACATACTGTTTATACTGTATCATAGAAATTATATTAAGCAAATTGACTTTGATTTAAAGTCTCAGGCATGTAAGTTTTCTACAGAATATGCATCCATGCTTCAGTTAATGAATCTTTGAAAGATAAAGCTCAGCTTTCACAGTTAGTGTGGATGCATTGGGTTTTTGGTCCCATGAGGCTGTACTGTAAGCATACTAAGTTGTGCATGTCACTAGCTAAGTAGGACAAATCCTTTTGCTTACATTCTCTTTGCCCAAATACAGTTCGAATAAACACAATGAACCCAAAACCAAATTTACTAAGTCCTGAGAGGAAATGTTACTTAGATGTTTTTTAGAATGTTTAGAATTTTTGAGTTTTTGGGAAGGTAGAGATGCTTTTTTTTTCCTACTTAGGAAAGTGGAAGAAAAGGCTGTCATAACTCCATTCCTGATAGTTGTCAGGGACCAATAACGGAAGTCTCAGTAAAATCTTTGGAGACTTCTTCCAGATACTAGTAATTGCTTTAACTTGGGTCTGTCTGGCAGTACCTCAAGATCTCTGTTATATCTCATAACTCATACTTGTCCATTTATCTTAACATCTCTGTTCTCTAAGCACAGATTGCGTTCTGCTGACTTTCGTCACCTCTACCTCAAGACAGACCAGAAATCTCTTGAATGTCTCACCTCTGTTTATTTTACAATCTTCTCCTTAATGGTATCCTGGCATGCATATGTTTCCTGCCTTATTTCTACTGTGATTGATTGGAATTCATTCTCTATTCATTCTCTTCATGGCAGTTCTAGTTTCTACCTAATTTCTTCCTTCAGTGACTTCTTATCATAATTTTAGAATAGTAATTTGATAACGCTTGCAGGTTCTTTTACTGCATTTCAGTATTTGTTATGAAACTCAAAATATTTCAAAACATAAAATTAGGGGGCAATGACATCTGCAGAGACTAGTAAAGAAGGTAGAGGCTTTGCTTTTGAAAATATTATTGAAAATGGTTGTTTGACATGGTGACATTCACAAGCATGGTGGACTTTGTATAAAACCATAGGATGTTAGAATTTACAGGTTATGGGGTCTCAGAGACTGTAGTGCAGTAATCTTACGGATAAGGAAACTGGGCCCAGTGAATAAGTTATTTCTACTCTTATGGCCAGTAGGTAGCAGGCAATCATATACAGATTTCCTGAGTGCCTATTGCTTCTTCCTTTTCCTGTCTCCTTCCTTCCCTCCTTCCCTCCTTCCTTCCATCTTTCCTCCCTTCCTGCCTTCCTGCCTTCCTGCCTACCTCCCTTCCTCCCTTCCTCCCAGCTTGCTCACTCGCTCGCTCGCTCGCTTTCACTCTCGCTCAGGCAGAAGTGTAATGTCGTGATCTTTGCTCATTGCAACTCCGCCTCTCTGGTTCGAGGGATTCTCCTGCCTCAGCCTCCTGGGTAGCTGGGATTACAGGCATCTGCCATCATGCCCGGTTACTTTTTGTGTTTTTGTAGAGATGGTATGTCACCATGTTGGCCAGGCTGGTCTTGAACTCCTGACCTCAGGTGATCTGCCTGCCTCAGCCTCCCAAAGTGCTAGGATTACAGACATGCGTCACTGTGCCCAGCCTAACATCCGTCTTTCTAATGTTCTGCCCACTCCTTCTTTTTGCAGTTTTCTTCTTTCTTTCCGTAAATATTTGAATGTCTTCTCTCAGCTAGACAGTGTGTTTACTGCTGGAAATACAAAGATACATGAAACAAGGTCATTACTTTCAAGTTGTGCCATGAGTAGTTAGGGAGCTAGATGAGTAAACAGACATGACCCTGTAGCCAGGGGATCCTAGGCCACTAGTGAAAAGGGATTGTTAAAAGTCAAGCAGCATCTCCTGGTGCTCCAGAAATTGCAGAATATTGAAAGTGACCAAAGGAAGTGAAAAAAAAGGCTACCAGCCAAGCAGAATAGCATATGTTATTTGCTGTTACAGTGGTTTGAAGAGAAAAATTGTTGGAGAATCTGCTTGTTGCTTTGCTTGTTTGTGACTTGCATTTTTCAGTTTAGCCACTGGGGAGCATAGGAAAACTGGGCAGAGAGGTTCACTGAGGTCCTTGTCTAGATAGAAGTGGTCAGATCAGGGCTCGTGTCTCTTACAGAGGCATCTGAGGGTGTTTGTGTGTGTGTGTGTGTGTGTGCGTGTGTGTGTATGTGAGTGTGTGTGCACGTGTGTGTGTGTGTGTGTGCATGTGCACGCTGGGAAAAGGTTTTGACTGAGGAAGGGGCTCAGGAACAGGTAGATGAATTTTGGCTGGAGGCAATACTAAATTATTGGACTATTACTATTGATAGGTTGGACTATTGCACATTAGTCTGTATATTTATAGTATGTAGTTTCATTAGAGGGAACTTTCCACATTAGAGAACAGAAATATTTTCAACCCTTAGGTCATTGTGTATTTAGTCTAAGTACATTCTTAAATTGAAAACTGTAGGTGATGTAGGACTAGAGTTCTTGTGGGATTGGACTAGCATTCCTTAAGACAAATGGTAATTTGCTAGGCACATCCTTTAGTTTTTTCCACCCACCCCTACCTATCCATATATTTATTTATTTTATTATTATTATTATTTTTGAGAGAAGTCTCGTTCTTTTGCCCAGGCTCGGGTACAGTGGCATGATCTCAGCTCGCTACAACCTCTGCCTCCCAGGTTCAAGTGATTCTCATGCCTCAGCCTCTTGAGTAGCTGGGTCTACAGGTGTGTGCCACCATGCCCAGCTGTTTTTTGTATTTTTAGTAGAGACGCAGTTTCACCATGTTGGCCAAGCTGGTCTCAAACTCCTGACCTCAGGTGATCCACCTGCCTCGGCATCCTAAAGTGCTGAGATTACAGGTGTGAATCACTGTGGCTGGCCCATCCCTATATTTTTAAAATTAATTAATCATAGAGAAAAGCTAGGGTATGCTGGACTTGATCCAGGCATAAAGAAACGGCACGTTGATTTGTTAGGTATGTGATCAGGAAGATGAGGCATGAATTAATGCTTATGTGGACGTGCCTGGAATACGTAAGGAGAAAACTAGAACGCATGGCCATATATGCCAAATCCTTGAGGTAAACAAGGAGAAAATACTTTCTATGAAGGTGTTTTAGCTGGGCGCAATGGCTCATGCCTGAAATCCTAGCACTTTGGGAGGCCAAGGTGGGTGGATCACCTGAGGTCAGCAGTTCGAGACCAGCCTGACCAACATGGTGAAACCCCATCTCTACTAAAAGTACAAAGATTAGCCGGGCATGGCACCTGCCTGTAATCCCAGCTGCAGCGGGAGAATTGCTTGAACCTGGGAGGCAGAGATTGCAGTGAGCCGAGATTGCGCCACTGCACTCTAGCCTGAGTAACAAAAGCAAAACTCCATCTCAAAAAAAAGAAAAAAAGGTGGTGTTTTTGTAAATTTGTTTTACCCATAGTGTAGTACACAGTGGATGTTAAAATAAATTCTTACTGAATGAGTGTGATAAACTAATCAAGCAAAAAAAAACCTCACATTTTGAAATCTAAAATTATGTGTGGAGATAGAGATGGGGGAAAGTAGTTGTGCAGGTGTTTTACATTGTTCTGTTAAGCAAACAGTTATGGGTGACTCTTAGATTAAACTGTGATAGTGAAAGAAGGGGACTACAAGAGAGTTAAGGTAGGATTCTTGTCTTAAAAGAAGTGTGTATTTAAGAAAGGATGGCAGAAGTGCACACGTAATATCAAGGGATGCATTACTAATTGTGAGTGCATGCAGCCGTTCACAGCCTCCAGATAGCAATTCTGGGGCTAGACTCTGGAGGAGCTGCTTTTGAAGCCCACCTCTGCTTTGTAAATTTTTTGTCAGTCCTGAGGGAAGGCAAGTAGACCATTCTGAGATGATTTCTATAGCCCCTTCTCGCTTTCAAGTTATGTGAAACTGTTTTTAAAATTTCTAGATTCTTGCTGGGCATGGTGGCTTATGCCTATAATCCCAGCACTTTGGGAGGCTGAGGCAGGCAGATCCCCTGAGGTCAGGAGTTCAAGACCAGCCTGATCAACATGGAGAAACCCCGTCTCTATTAAAAATACAAAAATTAGCTGGGCATGGTGGCACGTGCCTGTAATCCCAGCTACTCGGGAGGCTGAGGCAGGAGAATTTCTTGAACCCGAGAGGCCTCAAATTACTGTGAGCCAAGGTCGCACCATTCTACTCCAGCCTGGACAACAAGAGCAAAACTGAGGCAGAAGATTGGTTAACTAATAGAAATTACTTTTGGGGTTTTGGATACTCAACTGTAGGGTACAGTAAATAACAGCTAATGTGTACTAAAAGCAAAAGCTGTATTCAGATTCATAAATCAAGTTTAATACAATTATTTGGTAAAAAAATGATTGTGAGGTAAGTTCTTCTTTTTTGACTTGAATTATCAAGTGAGTAGAAAATCTTTATCTTAGTTGTCTGAAGAAAATTTGAGCACTGTTCTGAAAATTCAAGCTTATTATTATTATTTTTTTTGTAGGTTCTTAACCTGGGGTTAAGATGCTAGGACTCAACCCTAGGCCTGTTTACTCTTTGAGGATGAGCCCCAGTCATCTGTAAAAAGTTGTACAAATGACTTTAATGTTGAGAAGGTCTGAGAACCACTCTACTATGCCTGTGCAATTTGTGTAGTTGAAATTTGGAAACATTTGTGGTGTTTAGAAAAATTATAGCTTGGTTAAATTCCTAACTATCATCAATGGTAAAAACCACAATTACTTTTGCACCAACGTAATACGTGGAATACATTTACCTGAACAAGTAGCAGCTTTCAGTAACAGACTGCTTGGGTTTGATCCTGGCTCAGTCACTTGTTAGCTGTGCTAGTTATTTCTGGCCTTATGACAATTTACCCCCCGACTTAGCAGCTAAATCAGTACGCTTTTAATAACTCTTTCTGTGGGCCAGGAATTTGGGAGTGGCATAGGTAGAGGCAGGTTAAAGTTAAGATGTTGCCCAGGGCTGCCGTCCTCTGAAGACTTGAGTGGGACTGGAGGATCTGCTTCCAAAATGGCTCACTCACTGGCGGAGGGCAGGAGGGCCTCCCTTGCCATGTGGGCCCCTCCACAGTGCTGTTTAAGTGCCTTCAAGACATGGCAACTGGCTTCCCCCAGAGCAAGTGATCTAGAGAGCAACAAGGAAGCCACATTGCTTTTTTTGACCTAGTCTCAGCCTATTTCAGTTATATTTCATTAGTTAGAGTCCCTACATGCACGGTGATTGGAATTGGCCCTTGAGGGGAGAAGTTTCCATGTGTGGACCACCACATGAGTTGTCTGTGCAGTTTCGCTACATATTCTTTTTTTGTTTAATCTCAGTCTCATCCATAAAAGGGAGATTTAATTATAATATCCATTTTATGTTGTTATTTAAGGATTTGATGACTTTAATACATGAAAAGTACTCAAAACAGTTCCTGGTATATAATAAGTGCTCAGCAAATGCTACCTTTTATTACTTTAAAGATACATTTAATAGTATTCAAGGTAGTAATTCCTATATTGGCAGAATAAGGGAAAAATCAAGGCTTTGTTTTCAGCTACCTTTTGGGCAAGAGCTGGAAGCAAATATAATACTTGCTTGTATTCATGATTACCTTGGCACCAAATGCCTTTATCTGTGGCTTGATCAGCTTGCTTTTTACCTAACCAAATTCTGGCCAAAGGATCTGAGCTCATGAATATCTGAAAGCTGGTACACATTAGAGTTTAAAAAGGAAGAAGATTAAGCATCATTACACAATGAGTCTTATTGGAATTTAGTGGCTGATACAGATCGAGAGACATACAAAAATAAAATAGGATTAAACAGTGCTGGAAACTCATTTTAAGTAAGATATATTAAAAGGCATGTTTTAATAATTCATTCTCAAAGTTGTGTAATGTCCTTACCCGTATTACACTAAAACATGGCTTAATCCTGTGGCATTTCTTAACGTTTCATTCCATGGATTTACTATTAAATTATATGCCTCTAGGTACATATTTCAAAGCTAGATATGTGTCTTCAAATGTATTTAGAAATGTTCAGACTTGCAGAATTTTCTTTTAAACTTGTATGCTCTCAAAGTTATTTTCTTTTTTGCTTTGGGGAGACATGGAAGAATCAAAGTACCCTTTACATGTGTTTTAAAATTTTTTCAGTGGGTATCCTATTATTTATTAATTTTAAAAATAAAAGGATTTTGACATATGCAGTGCATACTATATGGTTAGATCACAAAATGATTTTATGAAACGATTAGATTCTCAATTTTGCTTAGAAACAAGAATGGCGGGTGGAAGGAGTGCTTTGCCTTGCCTAGAGTGGTGTCTTTGATAAGGAGTAGCTGTTTCATGAGAGGCTTTAGGGCACATCCAGTGAGATTCACACTATGCATCTGGAACTCTTTGTTTTCAGGCTGCAGTTCCTTGGCTGTGTCAGCATCTTTATTGTCTGAGCTCAGAAATCCCTTAGTACCCCAAACCAGGAAGGGAAACTGGCAGCAGGCAAATGACTGACAAAGGGATTGTAATATATTAGAGGTCTCTGATCGTCATTAAAAATTCTGAATGGAAAAAAATATGCCAGCAGCTGATAATATCAAATGAATTATAGCTACAAGGTCATTCTAGTAGTTGTAAAATTAGTTTCTTGAGATAGATATTTGTGCTACTTGTGGTTTATGAATTAATTAATTAATTATTGGGATGGAGTCTCTCTGTTGCCTAGGCTGGAGTGCAGTGGTGTGATCTTGGCTCACTGCAGCCTCCGCCTCCCGGGTTCAAGTGATTCTCCTGTCTCAGCCTCCTGAGTAGCTGGGACTACAGGCATGTGCCACTATGCCCGAGTAATTTTTTGTCTTTTTAGCAGAGACAGGGTTTCACCATGTTGGCCAGACTGGTCTCAAACTCCTGTCCTCAAGTGATCCACCCACCTTGGCCTCTCAAAGTGCTGGGATTACAGGCGTGAGCCACTGAGCCTGGCCTGATTTGTTTTTAAGTATTGGGGCACGTAAGTGTTCTTTATAAATCTGTTGCAGTGACCCACAATAATAGTGGCTTAAAATGATGATTTGTATTTTCACTAATGTAGCAGTCTGGAGGTGGGGAATGCAGGATGATATGCAGCTCAGCTTCATAAGGTCAGCCAGGGCTGGTATGATGCTCAGGGTCAGGTGCTCTATGAGTTTTAAAACGTGTGTGCATTTTCTTTGCTGCTTTTCCCATTGTGCACTCTGCCTGAATCTGGTTGGGCACCTGGCTCTCTTGTAACCGGTAAAATGTAGGATTAGTTGATACCACATGACTTTCATGGTTATGTCAGGAAAGGTGATGCAGCCTCTGCCTCCTTGCTGGGACTGTTGCTTTTAAAACCTTAAATTACTACAGAAGTAATTTTACTACGTTGAGGCTGCCATTCAGTGAGAAAGTCAGGCCACATGTAGATGATACCTGTGGGTGTTCTGGCTGACTGTTTCAAGTGAGGCTCCAGCCAGTAGTTAACATCATCCACCAGCCATGTGAGTGAGGATGCCTCCGGATGATTCCAGTCCCCAGTGGTCAAGCCACCCCAGCTGTTGGGTGTTACCAGCTGAGGCCCAGACATCATGAAACAGAGGCAAGCTATCACCCTTGTACGTGGTTTAAATTTCTGACTTACAGAATGCTTGACATAAAAAAAGTGGTTGTTTTTCATATTTGAATTCTAAGGTAGTTTGTCACATAGCAATAGTAACTGGAACAGGGACCCAGGTTCCTTTTGTCACATTGCTTTGCCATCTACGTTGTTACTCTTAACATGTTTTTTAAGATGTTTCACCACCACATCTGCATTGCAGCCATCCGGATTGAAGAAGTACAAAAAAAGGCACTGTATTCTCTTCAAGGGCCCTCCTGCTTCTGTTCTCATCTCAGTGGCCACAGCGTATTTGGAACATGGCCACAGTGTATTTGGAACGTGGCCACATCCAGCTCAAGGAATGCGGGGAAATGTGTATTTATTCCTTGTGTATTTACACCTAGCTAAAATTAGGGAATTTGTGTCTTTGAGAAAGGAGGATACAAGGATATGGGGAAAAGTCATAGTTCTGCTACAGTTGTATGAGCTTGATTATACCAAGTTCTTTACTTTGTGCTGTATTGATGGTAGCTGTTTCTCTTCTGGGAAATTTTCCATTTCAAAGAGCTCTCAGTAGCAGATCTGCTGGAAAACACTGTGTTTGTGGGTAGGATTAGGTTGACTGATATTGGTCCTATTTTGCAGATGAAAACGAAACAACAGTGACTTGAAGGAGGTTTACTTTTCTCTCATGTGAAAGAAGTCCAGCAGGAGGCAGTCCAGGACTGGTGTGATTATAGCCACCGTTCTTAGAGGCTCCTTACTTCTTGCTCCTGCAGACTTAAGCTGCTGCTTTGTGGTCCTAGATGGCTGCTTGAGCCATATCCACTGGGTCTGTGTCCCCAGCCAGTAGAAAGGACGAGGGAAGGAAGAAGGGGTAAGGGGCTCATGCTAGGTACCTTTCACAGAAAGTTTCTAGAAGCTGGCAGATAATACATTAGCTTTTGTTTCATTTATTGAAACTTTGTTATTGAAAGTAAGGCGGGGGAGGTATAGTTTTATTCCAGGCTTGAAACATTTAATTCACGATGGAATTTGGAAATGCAGAGAAAATATTTTATTTTATGGCTGATCTGGTCATCTTTATGAGTTTCACCTTACGATGAGTGAGAAAATATACTAAAATTGAATCTGATAATGTGATGTGGCAGATTGAACAGTCTCCTTTGATCTTTGTTCTGTCCTAGATAAAAATGCTTGGTTGTTGAAGGCAGCCCCTCCCTCTCTTTTTCTCTGGGTGTCTAGAGGGAGAGCTGTAGCTTCTGCAACCTTGCATCTGCCCCATCAGAGTCAGGGTTTCTATTACTAGGAAATATAGCACAACTTACAACTGTGAGTCCACAGCTCACATCATATTCCTTACACTATCAATGTGAAAAGAGCTATGTGGTTTACCAGAACTTGGGCCACATTATATATAGCACCTTGATCAGAATGGTTAGAAACTGCTCATTTAAGAATGTTGTGATTTACATTTGTGTTCACATAAAACTTCAGCCATTCTTTCCCCATTATGATAAACACTTGGGTTTGTAGGGACATCTGATGTTTACTGGCAGATGACATGCTGTGTACAGACTGTCACTGTTTTAGCCTCAACTCTCAAAGGCTTTCCTGAAAAAAAATAAATCCCGTTTCCAGTAAATACATAATAGGGCCATCTGTCACTGTTTCTTAGTTGTTTAAAGTTACATTGTTTGAAGTCCTGTTTTTCTAAAAGTGTACTTTTTTTTTCTCCCTGGAACCATTTCTTTTCCTCTGCTTTAGAATGAAAATAGTCTGAATGAGTATTTTAGCCCTATCTAGAATGAGACTGAGCTTGCTGCAAGGCATTTATTTATCCAGTATCACATAGAGTTGCTGAGAGCTTTTGTCTTATTAATACCTCTCTTGAGAAAAGACTATGACTCTTTGTTGTTCTCTACATGAAACCCACTTTTCTGCCTTGTGTAGTAGGCTTGAAAGATTTAATTTATTATTGAATTTGGAAATGTAGAGGAAATATTTCCTTTTATTTTATGGCTGATCTAGTCATCTTTATGAGTTTCACCTTCTGATGATTGAGAAAATGTACTAAAATTGAATCTGTTTCAAAGCATAGTCTGATGTGGCAAATGGAACCGTCTCCTCTGATCTCTGTTCTGTCTTAGATAAAAATGCTTGATTGTTGAAGACAGCCTCCCCTCCCTCTCTTTTTCTCTGGGTATCTAGAGGGAGAGATGTGGCTTCCGCAACCTTGCATTTCTGGGGAAAACACTGTGCTCATTCCTGCCAGCATCTTTATCCTGACTTTTAGGACCCCTGCTTCCTGGGTGATTTGTACCCCTTTCCTGTCTTGGATGTCTGGCACCTTGTGGGTCAGCACAGCGATTCTTAAGTCAGCTACCAGTGAACTCTGGCCCATTCTTGTGACTCAGGCCATGTCCCACATTGATTCGACTTCACTTTGGCTTCCCACTAGTGCTCTACACCCATCTGCAGCCTTTCTGGGATGCTTGATTGTTCCTGGCTCATGTGATCTTCTCTGCATCCCTTGCTAGAGATCCCTCTCTCCCTGCTAGGGTGGCCCCTTTGGGAGGTGTCCCAGCCAGACTCACAGATACTTCTGTGTCTGGTCTGTACCAAGTAGAACCAAGAGTGGCCTCCTTTCCAGGGTACCATATAGGCAGTGGGACAAGAGCCCCCTGTGCCTTCCCCTTTACTCCTTACTCACTGAATATACCTCCTCCTCTCAGGGCCAAAGCCTGAACTGGGGAAATTGGTTTAGCCTCTTGACTCCCTCTTCTTTCTCCTGCATATACTGTATCATATCCTCCTTTCAGCTAGCCCTGTGGCTCTGCTGTCATCGCTGGAAGTGGGTTATCTTTTCTACCCTGGAGAAGAGCTAGGTCAGGCCCCTGGTTAAAAGGAGGCAGGGAGGGGAGACAGAAATAAAAGCAATTTGGAAAAATCCCTCCAGACAGTAATATGACTAGCAAGGCTGTGTGTCTTGCTGAATAATCCTATTTTATAAACCAGAAATGGTTATTCCTGTGTTTTTGTAGAATTTTTATATTCTCTTTTTTTAAGGCTGAAAAACATTTCATGCCAAAAGGCAAAAGAGAAAATAGAAACAAATTTCAAAATATTATTTTATAATGTTTGCCTTAAGGCCTGCCAAAATTTTTGTCTTCTTAAACTTTACATCATCAAAGTCAGTCTCTGAGCTAGTAGTGTTTAGCAAGAATAGGGGATTTGGTAATCTGAAGACCTGTGTTCAAGCCTTGGTTATGAGATCAGTGATAAGGATAAGCTGCCTTCATTGAGTAGAATCTTAGTTTCTTCATCTTTAAATGTGAGTATCTGCCTTACAGAGTATATGTGAATGTAAAGTGGGGTGATTACGTGAAAGTATTTTGCCAATGCAGTGTGATTTTATTAATACTGTTTCCTTGTCTCACATTACGCCCATTTCCATTTGTGTGCTTCTGCTGCTGCTACCTACATTGTCTTCTTAAACTTGACATCATCAAAGTCAGTCTCTGAGCTTCCAGCTACCCACAACTGTGCAACTCCTGTACAACTCCTCCTACGTGCCCACAGGTCTGTTAGGAGTGCTCAGGGTTACACTGGGAACTCTTCTCTCAGTCCTTATTCTGCATATAGTCAACCAGTTTCCTATTTAGTGTCTAATATCTTGTTTTATTGTTTTATTTTCTTCATTAGCTTTGAAATAACTTGATGGCAAGGAATATACTTCATATACGTTTTATATATTTCAGACATTTTCTGGTATTTTTTACGGTCCCAGAGCCTACCTTGGAGCTGAAAAAAAAATAGACATTACCTGGTATTACTATAAGCTAGTGAAATAGAAAGTATAATCCAGTTATATTTTCTTAATAATCCCTTTTTTAAAAAAAAAAATCTTATTCCTTTCTGATTCTGAAGAGTACCTAACTTCTGAATAACTTGTACTAACTGAAATTATTCAGGACTTATAAACTAAAGAACATATATTTAATTTAAATACTTTATTTATATCTAGATGTGACTGTTAGAAAATATTTTTAGGTTTTACAAATTTATATTGGAAGCATGAAGTCATTTTTTTTAACCACACTAAAATATTCATGGCTCAAAGATTTAATTTTTTAATATTTTTTTAACAGTTGGTTTGTTCAACTTCATCTCTAATATATGTAACATTTTTATTTTAGTGGCCACATTTACATAGCTCTTGGATCCTCTCAGGGGCTGTATCTTCAGTTTCTGTAATTAAGCAGATTTTGTCTATATTTTGCTAATAAATATTTATGAGGTTGCCATGTGGGAGTAACTAGTGATAATGAAAATGGTCTGTATTTAGAATCAATTGAGCACATTTACTCTCAAGGACCTGTGGTAGATGACATGCTAAAGTAGATTAAATTAAGTCTGGATCTCTCAGTTAAGAGCATAGAACTTAAAAAGAATCAGCCCCACAGACCCCATCACAGAAACAAAATTTCACAGAAAAATTGTATAAATTCAGACAAAAATCTGCCTTTATTATGAACGTGACTTACTTTGTTTACACTTTTTAAAAGGTTAACTAAGTTATATATTTCTTTTGTTGAATCAATTTCCTTTTATAAGTTGTACTTTCTAAGTAAGTTACTGTTCTGTTACCACAGATCACTTGGAATGACATCTTTCACTATATAATTCTTCAATTTCTTTCTTATTCTGATTGCTAAAAGAAACAGAAGGCCATTTCTTTCGTAATTGAAAATTTCATTATCAGTGGTATGAAGTGAATTTCCAAAATGGCTCATGTAAACAAAAAGTTCCATTTTAACAAGCATTACTGTGTTCTTTGTTCTAGGCTACATTTTGGAACTATGGGCATTTCACTGCCTATGCTATTATGCTGTTACTCTAACTGGATAATCAGTTGTGTTTTAAGGGTAGAAATAACTATGACCAAATGTCCAGTTGATGAACACGCCTCCATGATACATGTTCTGTTGCTGCTTCCAAACCTCATTTTGTTAACTTACGCTTACCCTTTTCATTTTTTTCCTAAACATCTTCTCTAGAGAACTTTTGTTAACTTAATTTAAAACGGTAGGTTTCTTGGAGTCCCATTGATGATTCTGTGGTTACTAAAGTAGATTGAGATTAGCAGAGGCCAGAAGGATGCTTCTGATGCTGCCATTACTTAGATTCCAGGGAATATTTAAGATCAATGCATTTAAGTCCATCAAATAGCACTAAGAAGAACTGCTTAACATAAAGTTAAGCATTCTCTTAGGTGTATAACATTCATTATTACCTTTCAGCTTCTAGGCAAGAGTTTGAAATGGGTACTATTGTCCCTATTTTACATATGATGCTAATAAATCTTAGGGGACTTACTAACTTGCTGTAGCCAACAGAGTTAGTAGCAGAGTGGGGATTTGAGGGTCTGGTATTTTTGCCTTTGAAGTTGATGCTGTCTAAGCTGCGTTTGTAAGGAAAATGCTTCTATGCAGCCATTTGAACATTCTGTTCACTGTTCTCTGTTGCCTTCCAGATAGACTCCCAGCTTTTTAGCATGGCGTATCTTTGTAGGCATTTTATTCTGGTGTAGCCATTCATGACTGTCTGTATGCATTGCATACTACATCCATGCTTAATCACTGCAATTCTCTCACAGTTATGCCTTCTTCTACCTTATACTCCCCATATCACTGCCCTCTACATAAAACCACACAAATACAAATCAAAGAGATGAAACAAACAGATTAAACTCAGTCTTGTTTATAGTAATACAAACTGCTATTATATTGGAAAGTGCCCAAACAGCCTTAGTAGGTGAATGAATAAAACTGGTAAGTCCATACAGTCGAATACCTCTCAGTAATCACAAGGAACAAATCACTGGTACATGTAACAGTGTGGATGAATCTCAAATATATCATCCTTAGTGAAAGAAGCTAGATTCAAATGATTGCATACTTCTATTTACGTGAAACATTAGAACAAGCATAGCTAATCTACAGTGTTAAAAATCAGGTTGCCTGTGGGAGAGGGGTGGGTATTAATGGCAAAGAGGCATAAGAGAACTTTCTTGGGGGATGAAAATGTTTTTTATCTTGTTTTGGGTGCTGGTTACAGGATGCAAACAATTGTGAAAACTTTTTGAACTGAACACTTAAAATTTACTTATTTTATCTTAATTGTACCTTGATTTAAAAAAAAAACAACATAAAATCAAGCTAAGCTCCTTTTGCATAGTTCTGTCATAGCACTTACCATGCAGTTTTGCCCATTCTGGCTTCCTAGTCTGTCTCCCTTTGGACTAAGACAGGATGACTCATCATACTTTTTTGTATTGCCAGTGCTTACCATTTGCTTGGTGCTTGGTGGGTTCTCAGGAGATGCTTGTTGACTGAAAGGAATGCTACTTTCTTAAAAAGGCTGGCCACTTTTTTTTTTTTTTGAAGAATAGTTTAGAAATACTGGAGACCCACTTGTGTGCTTGATACAGTCTTTAGAAGCATGGAAATCTAAGCTTCATAAGAGTTGTAATTCAAGCCATTATTAACTTAGTTATAGAGATTTGTTTGCAAAAAGTATAGACTGAGTTTGTATATTTTTAGTGGTTTGCTTTGAGCTTTTCTAGTCAGGTGTCAGATGATGCCTGAAGTTTAAAATTCCATGATTTCCTTATTCTACCCTCCTCTCTCCTCTTTTATTTTGGAATAATTTTGGCCTGGAGAAGATCCCTGAGTCACACCTGTGGCTTCAGGAGTCTTGAAAGTACTTCATTATGGAAACAAATTTTAGTTTCTAAGTTTAATCTCATAGTTAGACAGAAGCTGCTGAATGCTCACTTGGTCTATAGGTAATGGGCCACATGGTGGTTCCCCATTCTCTGAGGGAACCCAGTGGCTTTTTATCTCTTAGGAAAAATTCCATAGCATTTTAAATGGCTGCCTGAACCTGGGATTTCAGCATTAACCCTTATGTTCAAGATGATAGCAATAGTAGAGTCACACATTTAAAAAAGTATTATACAAATTGAGAGCTTCTCAAAACAAAAATATCACAACAATGCCTGCTGTAAAAAAAATGTATTCTTTGAAGAAAAATGGGAAGGAAAAAGATGAAAATACAAACTACTGATAATCTTACCACCTACATTTAATTACTAATGCTATATTGGCATATTTCCTTATAATCTTTTTTCCTAAGGATTTCCAAGCACTTTTCCCTATTGGTGACATCTGTTTAATCAATGCCTAGTCTTTTTTTGTGGCTCTATCATAACCGACTTGATCATTTCTCTATTCTTGGATGTTTAGGTTATTTCATGTTTTTGTAATAGCTAATAGTAATAGCTGAAAATATTGACTATTAACAGGCATGACTTGTATTTAATGTTAAAATAAATATTTTCTTGTTTTAATCTTCATCTGAAGTTTGGATGATTTTAGATTCCAGAGCCTGAAGCATTGAGGGTTAAGAGCATGGATTCTGGAGCCAACTGCCTGGGTTTAAATCCCAGGTTCTCCACTTATTTTCTGACCTTGAACAAATTACTTAACTTCTCAATGCTTCATTTTTTTAAATCTGTTACAAAGGAATAATAACCATCTGCTGTTGTGAAAAATGTAAATGCTTGGGACAGGGGCTGGCATATTGTAAGTGCTATATAAATATGAGACACTGTATTCATAGAACACAAAACATTATGAACACTTTTAAAGCTTTTGCTCAGTATTGCCAAATTCTGGAAAGGTTTTACCAGTGGAGTCTCCCATCAGTGCTATCTCAGGGTGACTATTTTTCCCACACAGAATTAGCTGTTAGCAAAACTTCCTCAGTATGTGTATGTTGTTATTGGCACATCATTCAGTCTTTCTTCTTTTTTTTTTTTGTTTCACTGTATAGAAAAGTCTTCTGCCAGTCTTTCTTCTTTACTTTTCTAGCCCTGATTTTTGTAAAATAATTTATCTACTCATTAATAAAAGTGCAGAAACAAAGAAAAATGCATTTCCTCCTCTTTTGCACGTTTTCTTTCTTTTTTGTGTTTGGGAGTAGAAGGTGACCATGTTACTTTCTCATGAAGATAGATAGGAGGGGCTGTGGAATTTGAAAGTCTGAGACCACTGTTCTCATAGTAGATAATAAACAAGCATAGACTATTTAAAAAATGCCTGTAAGGAGATCTGAGAAGAGTGTCCACTTCTTCGAAGTTTGCCTTTGGTTTTCAGGAAAAGCAAGTGGACAAGGCAAGAGTTCGCTAGAAAGTTGAGGTATGGAGATGGTCAACCCAAGGTGATATTTTCTAATGAGCTAACCTAGGGGGAAGTTCTTTTCTGACTACAACCAGAGCTACTTTATCTCTGTCTGTTTTGCATGTTGTGTTTTGGGTAAGTATTCACTGGTAGAATGAGTCCGTATCAAAAACAGATTTGAAAATCTTTTCCCCAAGAGGAAATACCTCATAGAGAAGCCTGCGGGCACTCCAGACACTTAACATTTAATGTGTGCCTTTCCTCTTGCTCATCTGTGCTCCTGGGTGTGGCTGCAGTGAGAGGGGTGCAGTGATGGAGGCAGCAGCAGCAGAGCCCTTCTAGGATGGTGTTGGGTTACGTGGAGTGTGGTTCCTAAAGCCCACTGGGGCATGCATGGTGATCCTGTAACTAAAGCAGTTGTCTATACCAGCTGTAACCTACACTTAAATAAGAAACTTTAAGTGGGAGGCCGTGTAATTATCAACAAACCCAGAATGAAAATTTTTTTCCAGTGGTTCAGGACAGTTGTCTTTGGTGTTCCCCACCCATTTATTCCTGCTGCTGACTCACTCTGTGACTGGCCCTGTTCTATTACAGGAGTGAAAAGTGTTATGCATGTGAATCATACCTGTAATTTCCATTGCCTTAAAAAGTGTGGCCTCACAACCTGAGAAAATGCTTTTAAACTCCCTGGTCAAATTAAAGAGACCACAGTAATATGAAAGTAGTTACTAAGAATTCTAGATCACCTTTTTTCATGAAAAATGGAACTTCTTATGTAAGTATTAGGCCATGTATTAAGGTATATCTGATTTTATTCCTTAGGCCATATTCATGGTACCAGTCAATATTATCAAGAAAGACTCTGATTATATTCAGGGTAAACAGAATTAGAGCATTCCACTGTGTAGTAATGTATAGTGTCAGAGAAAGACAAGAACTCCCAAGCTCTTATTTATTTATTTATTTTTTGAGACAGAGTCTTGCTCTGTCACCCAGGCTGGAGCACAGTGGCCTGATCGTGGCTCACTGCAACCTCTGCCTCCTGGGTTCAAGCGATTCTTCTGCCTTAGTCTCCCACATAGCTGGGACTATAGGCGCACGCCACCACGCCTGGCTAATTTTTTGCATTTTTGGTGGACACAGGGTTCACATGTTAGCCAGGCTGGTCTCAAACTCCTGACCTGAGGTGATCTGCCCGCCTTAGCCTCCCAAAGTGCTAGGATTACAGGCGTGAGCCACTGCGCCTGGCCCAAGCTCTTATTTTGACCTTGATTGATTTATACCATCACCTTGAGAAGAATGAAAATTTCTCTGTACATTTTTAAATTTACAATATAGGGGACTTTTATGCAGTTTATTTAGTGAAGGGCTTGATTCCTTAACGGCCAAGGACATTTTATTTTGGTTTTTCTTTTTCTGGAATTGGTATAGTAAGAAATCACATCTGTTTATCTTATGTCCTGTCCTAGTTCCTTGATGTTGGAGACTATATGTGTTTGATTCACCGTTACCTCTTAATTCTGTGTACTGGAAAGGCTTTTAGAATATCTGGACCAAATTCTAGCTCCGCTGTTTCCTTGCACACAGAAACCTTGGGCTAGGTTATATTTGAAGTTCAGTTTAAAAAAATCAGTAAGAAGAGGATGATGATCCATAAATACAGTGGTAAGAGTGTTGTGAGATGATGGGAAATTCTGTAGTGCATAGTGTTATGACTTTGATGTTTATTGCGGGTGCTTGATATGAATTTGCTGATTTAATTGAAGTGTCTAGTAAGCCAGTATATTTCTTGGGAGCCTACTACATTATCTTAATTTTACTATATTATCACATTTGGTGCTTATAACAGTACTGCGTGAATATGATTCTGTTTTATAGATGAGAAAATTTGAGTTGCACAGAAGTTAAGTCATTTTCCCAAGCTGATATTGCTAGCCATTGTTGATGCTCATGTTTGAACTCAGGTTTATGCAGATTCCTTGCCTCCTACTAATTCTTAAGTGTCGTTGTTAGTCCTTACCATAGCTGCCTACCAAAGCCTACCAAATACAGTCTAGTGAAACCATATACAGGGCATGCAGCCATATACAACCATAACCGTATATGCAGCCATATACAGGAATATATTTTCTTTTATGTTTTGAAGTCTAAAGGCACCTACTTATTTAATGAACTTATGTAGGCATATGTTGTCCAGGTAGGCTATTGGTTGGGACAGAAAATAGCATAAAGGTAAGAAGAAAAAGGATTCTCTCAGAAACCAGTAAGTCATAAAATTTCAAAGAAACCTGAAAAGCTATATGTATTCCCTGTAATTTGTTGATTTTATTTTTATCTGAGTTACTAGAGGTCCTGCTTTGATAATTTTTGAAGGTATCTTGTATGAATTTGATTTTTAAAGTGAACTGTTCTTTTTTCCTTACATATATCTAGTAGTTTTAATTATAAAAGTTTTCAGAACTGAAGACTTTAAATCCCAAAATTACTTAAGGTCTTCATAATATAATGGATTTACCTTACATATAAATAATGTAAAAATGATGCTTATTTAATTTATTTTCGTCGAGTTACATATCTGTATGCTTTGGGGAATATTCTTATTTAGATCTCTGGATCTAGAAAGAAAGGCTGATAGTTTTCTTAAGGTTAGCATGAAACAGATTAAGAGTTGCAGAAGCTTTCTGTCCTTAAACAGTGGCTCAGATCAACAGAAGTTAGATTATATATAGTATCTAAATGTTGTAGCAGTATAACTGTAATTAGAAGTCTCTTTATGTTCGTATGTTTTTAGGATGCTCAGGTTGGTGAAGGTAGATTCTAGAAGTTTTGTATTCAATTCTTAGCCAATTGTGAGACAAGATACCAGTAAATTCCTTGTCAGAGCAGAATCTGATCATCTAAATCCCAGCCAACAACACTATTGAACCTCAGCTGCTCAGGGACTGCACCGACAGGAAGGCAGGGATCTGATGATTGGGAGAGCAGGTAGTGGCAGAGGAGGAGATACACAACAAAGCATAGCATTTGTATAGAGAGATTTGTAGCATCTATAGTTTACATCTCAGCTTACCTTGCACATTCTACCATTCTACTCTTGTCCTATATCCGGATTCATGACAAATGCTGATAAAACCATTTGTTTTGTTCTGTGGCAATTAAACTTTGAACAAGCAGACTCTTCACGGACTATAATTTCTGACTATATTCTCAGTAACTGATTCTCCTTTCAGAGACTTCCTGTGGCCTCACTATTTTGTATTTCAGATTGGGCAGCCATCCTCTGAAAAAGGTATCACCAGTTACTCCTCCACCTGTGCTCCCCAACTCTCACCCCTCCCCTCTCTTCTCCCCTCTGCCTTCCCTCCTGCAGCCATCAGCCTAAGAGCAAGTCCAGTCCCACCTGGAGTGCCTAACTCTGTCTTCAGATCAGAATGGGGTACTCTGGACTGTGTCTCAGTATTTTTTCTGTATCTTCCATAGAGTCCACCAGAATATGTAATACATAAATGAGTAAAATAACTTGAAACACATTTTCCCCTCACAGTTATTATTAACAGTAACAAACAAATAAACCCTCTTTGTAACATAATAAGGCACTCAATCTAGAAATATGTAGAATGAAATATGAAAGACACCATCTACCAACCCCTCTCCTTACAGCTTCCACTCTCTGCTATTGATGAAACTGCTCTTCCTCATGATATACATCTTTTACATATTGTTATTATTTTCCATTTTTTCATTTATCTTGGAAACTTCTTTTATGTTATTATGTGCATATTTTCCTTTATTAAAATTTTATAGGATAAGTGAAAGGTGAGCTATCATTCATTCATGTAGTCTCCTGATGACTGATATTTAAATTGTTTCAAATATTTTGCCACAGTCAGCATCTTTGTATGCTAATCATAAGCAAGTATTTGTTTCCTACAAGTAGAGTTATTGGTTCAGAAAGCATATGCCTTTTAAGTTGTAATGGACACTACTAAATTGCCTCACAAAAGTGTTTGTGGCCGGGCGTGGTGGCTCCTGCCTTTAATCCCAGCACTTTCGGAAGCCAAGGCAAAAAGATTGTTTGAAGCCAGGAGGTGGAGACCAGTCTGGACAAAAAAGGGAGATCCTGTCTCTAAGAAACATTTTAAAAATTAGCTGGGTGTGGTGGGTTTTACTGTAAAGATTTTACTGTAGCTGTATGTTGGACTTGTTATTTCCATACTTCTCTGGAAATGTGCAAGAAGAAAGCTTTTCGCAAGTAGTGCCTTACAATATTTCTTTGTACATGCAGCAACATGAGAATCTTTGGTTGCCAAAACAGAGGCAGACAATATTTATTATTGTGAGATCAACTGTAGGCTTTATGTATATGGGATTTTGCAGTCGTGACTAAGCTAAGAAATTACTGGGAAATAACAGCATTTGTATACTTTCACCCATGGAGTCCTAAAGTATTTCGCAAACTTTTTCTTAATGATGAATAATTTCATGTGATATCGTTGGTAGAATTTTCCCGGTAAGAACCTTTCTTTTAGCAAAAGTAGGGTGGAGGGGTGGATGGGGAGTGAGCTGTCGCTAAGGCTCAGAGTTATTAAATACCTTCCTCTAAGTTTGTCCTCACACAGAGGTGTCACAGACCAGTGGATGAAAATTGAATTGACTAGAACATGAACTTCAGTTGTAGGTGTATAACATAGAAAGAAACCGTAATGATGTTTTTACGGGGAATGAATATTTGGTAAAATTTTTCAATTAAAATGAGAGTGGGAACTTTTTCCTGTTACCCATTTCAACCATGTGGCAGCTACAACCCTGGTCACCAAGTAATGTTGGCTGAGATTTCTGTGGTTGAAGATCAAATCAGGTAGGCAAGGGAGGTGTCACTCAGTAGAGTGAGGCAGTGCTGCCAGCTGATGATTAGGTTCGAGTTGATAGCTCACAGGTGGTTTGCGATGGGATTCTACAGGGGATTGGGTGGTGTCGTGCAGCCTCTTTGATTTGTTCTCAGCCAGCCCCCTTTTCACCAGCTATCCGTTATCCATCTTTTTCAGAAACTGATCTTTTCAGTGATCCCAAGTATACCTTCCTTCTTTCTTCTGTGATACCAACAATCTTACAGCTGTTCACTTGCAACATTTTTACTGTATTGTACCACAGAGCTCTTTCTAGGCAGTGGTGGGGAAACTAGCGTGTTTTCTTCTCCCTCCATATTATTTCTACACAGCTTCAACACTTCGTGTTTATGTTTTTATTTTTATTTTTTCAGATAGAGCCTTTTGCAAAGTATTTCTCCATCTTTTAAAATTTACATCTGATTCTTAAACTCAGAAATCTCATCCCTGCCTTAAATTCTGATGTAACTTCTTAGTAAAGCATTGCGGCTCCCCTCCCTCCACTCTTTAAAATCATTAAGCTATGGAAGGTAAATTTCATCTTCTGTGGATTCCCACCATTGACAATTGGGCCAAGCCTTACTTTCTACTTTTTTTTTTGTTTGTTTAACTCTTTTTTTTTTTAAGTTAGAATTTTATTTTCCAAGTATGAAATTATAATATTGAGTATGCTTTTACACACTGCATTCCCTGCTCTTGGTAGCTTTGTGATCCTGGGCAAGTTGTTTAACCTCTAAGTGCCTCAGTTTCTTCATCTGTAAATGGAGATAATCTCCGTGGACTGTTATGATCATAACATATAGTGTATGTGTGTTATATGTGTGTGTAACTGAGAATTACATCTGGCAAATAGTAAGTGTTCTCTAAGTCTTTGCTATTATTATTATAATCCTGGTTTCACTAAAATAGGCTCAGTCTTTCCTGTAGCAGAGGCAAGGGCTCTAAAAATAATTGGGAAAGGAGAGATAGGAAGAGACGGGTAGTTTTAGCAGATACTTTGAACTTCTCAGTAGGAGCTGGTACAATTTATTCTTTTATGGTATATTTAGAATAGGGTTAGAAAAGCATATGAAGATGTTTCACAGCATCTTGGCAACTATTAATCCAGCAGTATTGTGGTGGTATGATTGAATGCTGGTTCTCTATTGCTGAAATAAGTAGTGATCATTTTTGTTGGTTGTTTTGGAGTTAACTATGGGTACAGTTTCTATTCAGGAAGGTCTGTTGGTCTAATGTTTCACACAGACATAGGAATGCCGAAGATAGTTGGTCTCTTGCTTGTTTAGAACAAGGATTCTCATTTCTTGACTTTTTGTTATTCATTTATTCATACCTACCAGTGGAGTGCTCCTAAACTGGAGGCACCCTGCTTTTCCTGCATTATTAGATTAGGGGTCCTATTGTTTGATGATATAAACAGTTTGGAATCACACTTAGGATCCCACTGTGGCTGTGGAATTTTGGGCTAGATTCTTAATCTCTACAACTTTGATTTTCACAGCTTTGAAGTGAGGACAGTGCTACCCATCTCAGAATTGTTGTGAAATCCAAATGAAAATTTATAAAGTATACATAAAGAAATGCCCAAGAGTGGGTTACTTCCAGAAGGATGTGTGTTGAGCCTACAAAAGTGATCCTTCCAAATCATGTTCCTAGCTCATGTATCAGGGATAAGTTAAACAAGTTAGGCTGGATTTTTTTTTCTTTTAAATTGTAGGGGAATTCTGCCTGGGGTGTTAGAAGAGAGAATGTGATGAGTTAGTTCAGCTGTGAAATCTAACATCCTATTGGTTTGCCTCATTGCAAAACATAAAAAGGGAATTAAAACTCTCTTCTTTTAAAAGACTTCTTATGAACAGCTTTAAAATGAAAAAGAAATAGACAATTTAGTGTCTTTTTAGTAATAGCTGTATATATCCCCTGCAAAAATAACAGAGGAGTCTGGCTTTGCTAATGTTTGTTTAAAAGGAGGTGTTGACCAGTTTTCAGCTTGCAAGTAGGAGTGTCTAGTCAGTGTTTTCTTTTCTACATAGAAAGTTAACAGGACTCTGACACATCAGAGTTTGTACGGAGAGAGGTTAGGGAAGTGCCGCACAGATTTCCTGCAGAATGATGGGGCAGCTCGTGAAAAATGGTCAAGATTGGAACGCAAAGCTGGTGGGACTGATGTGCTGTATGGGTTAGTAGTATCACGTATAGTATCACTTTCGTGTTTTCAGAACTGGGAAGGGAAAGTTGCACTACCTGCTTTGGTTTGCATGGCGATAGTTTAGCTGATTGTGGAGCACCTTTCAAAAACCTGTACTGAAATCAGGACAACTTCTGAGGCTCCCTGGAGAGAACTCCCCCACATTGTTGTCCACAGAATATGTATTTATATAATCTCAATATTTACTGTGTGTGTGGTACTCAGTGAGTTTAGCTTTGTTTGGATTTCACTGAAAACCAGTCAATATAGATTATAATAATCAGTCCTCTTTTTGCATTTATTTGCCCCCTCTCATTTTGTTATTCTTTGTCTTCGGCAGCGTTACATATTTTCAGCTGTTACACTTTATAAGGGGAATATAAATATATATTTTTATTTAAAACTTAATCTATAAGTGAATTAATTTTCAAATAGAGGATTGTTATAAAAGTTCATTCAAAATTATCATTCTGTTGGTTTTATAGAATTGTTTAAAATGACAAGAATTATTTCCCCTTTTTGTTGCCATAGCAACATTGCCCTAAATATAAATCTCAGTGTTAGACATCTCTAACTGAAACGAAATAACCATTATGAGACTTGTAATTGGAAAATTAGATGGTGTAATCTGGAATACTCCCTTTTGAAATAACTCTTTTGAAATAATGTGTATGGAAAGTAGTGTGATTTAGAAAGTCTTCCCAGACTTAAATTATTCTCTGACTGTAGGCTGCTCTCTTGAAGAAAGTTGAAGCCTTTAAAATTCACATGAACTCTTTTCTCATTACTGTAGCGTTGTGGAACCTTCTCATGTTAAAGGGCTTACTTTGGTATTTGAATGGGATTCATTTAAGTTGATCATGGTTTAAAAGGAAAAGTGTAGGCTGTTACTGTTTATAGCCTACACCTTTTCTTTTAAACCATGATCAATTCAGAAAACAGTATCAGAATTTATGAATTATGTGTGTTATTTAGCTTTAGTCTTTGTATCTTATGTACTTTGGTACATATCAAAATTCCTAGATATTACCTCAGTAGTACCTATCAAATACCATGTTATTAGCAGTCCTTTTGAGCCCCTAGCATAACAACAACAACAAGAACACCCCATTGATCGAAAGAATCTTTGTATGGTTATATTATTTAAGTGAATTTATCCTCTGTACTTAGAGGTAAATTATTTGACTAAATCAGCTTTCTTAACATACCGCTTGGATAAGTAATTAGCCAATTTATCTATAGAATCTGTGTTTTACTTTATGTTCCTTGAACTATAGGACCAGTTTTACTCACTTAGAAAAAAAGAAATCTATTTTGTCAACCCTTTTGTACCCAAGAGGAAAAGGGTTTATATAATATACATAATACATTAAATTTATTTTGTGACTTGATATGGAGGCTCTCTTCTTGAATTATAAAGATTTTTAGTGCATTATTAAACATGTTTTTCTTGAGGATTTAGCATCAGGGCCTTGGTTGTTAATTAATGGGAATAACACGGGTATTACCTAGGAAGTAATTTTTTTTTGTTTACTCTGTTTGCTTTTTGCTGGATGCTTAGAAAAGCACTGCTGAAAATGTGATATGCGTGCTAGACTTTGGCACAGAACTTCCATTGTTTGCAATCACTTGTCCAAAGTTCACATCACATCACACAGCCAGATTCCCCAGCTCCCTGTCTGTGACTGAGATGTGGTCAGCACTTCCATTTGAAAATGACAGTGTCTTAGGGATAGTGGAAGCAACTCTGTAGGGAATCATTAGAGTTGGGTCCTAACCAAGGCTGTCTCTAAAATGATTAAGTCAGGGTTTCTTTTTGGTGGAGAAATTGACACATGGCTGGCTTCTGTCTTGCTGTGCTACTTGCTCACCTTTAAGCCCTACCTGATTGCCCTGGATGAGGTTGCTTCTTCTCTTTTGTGCTTGCATGCATGGTGAGTGCCGTGTACTTCTCTCAGTTGGTGTGCTTATCACACTGCCTTCCTGTCAGGTGTCCTCTCCAGTTGATGAGTTTCGGAGACCAAAACCAGTGCTTTCTCTGCAGCCTGTTACAGGACAGTGTTACAGGATGAGGGTCCAGATCCAGTCCCCAAGAGAGGGTTCTTGGATCTCACACCAGAGAGAATTCAGGGCGAGTCCATAGAGTAAAGTGAAAGCAAGTTTATTAAGAAAGTAGGCTGGGTGCAGTGGCTCATTCCTATAATCCTAACACTTTGGGAGACCAAGGCAGGAGGATCACCTGAGGTCAGAAGTTTGAGACCTGCCTGGCTAAAATGGCACAACCCTGTCTTTACTAAAATACAAAAATTTGCCTAATACAATTTTTTTTTGTATTTTTCTTTACTAAAAATACAAAATTTTGCCCTAATAAGGGCAGACTTTTATTAGCTGGGCATGGTGGCACACACCTGTGGTCCCAGCCCTGAGGGCTGCTGGTTGCTCATTTTTATGGTTATTTCTTGATGATATACTAAACAAGGGGTGGACTATTCATGCCTCTCCTTTTTAGACCATATAGGGTGACTTCCTGATGTTGCCTTGGCATTTGTAAACTGTCATGGTGCTGGAGGGAGTGTCTTAGTGAGGACGACCAGAGGTCCCTCTCATCGCCGTCTTGATTTTGGTGGGTTTTAGCCACTTCTACTGTAATCTGTTTTATTAGCAAGGTCTTTATGACCTATATCTTGTGCTGACCTTCCATCTCAACCTGTGACTTAGAATGCCTTCACCATCTGAGAATGCAGTGCAGTAGGTCTCAGCATCCTTTCACCAGCTCCTATTCAAGACGGAGTTGCTCTGGTTCACACCCCTCTGTTACCAGCACCACCATGGCACTGGACTCATTAAATGACCGGACAGATGCTAGGATGAAGAGTGAGTAAATGAGGGAAGTGCAGAATCTGCACTTATCAGTGAGGAGGGGCTAGTACATTGTTTCTGTTTCCTTGTTCTTGCATTACATACCAATTGGTAATTTAGGTTCATTTGGAACTGTTTAGGAATACTGAAGTTGAAAGACATTTAAGATACCATTATTGCTTTAAGAGATGTAGTTGTATATACTAGTGTATATATGTAAACAAATAAATCTACATTGTTTTCCTGAGTTGGATTGTCTTTCCTGAAATAAAATTATTTCACACAATGGGCATCTGTTTGTTGAGCACATGGAGGGATTGCAGCATAGAAGCACTGTGACATCTAGTACGTGGTAGACTAAGATGAATGAGATATAGATGGTACCCCTAAGGGGCCAACAGAGGAATTAATAAATATTTTGTGGGTAATATTATTGGTTCACAATGATAATATCATTGCTTTTGACAGCAGTTATAAGCAAAGTATCTGGGGGTTTTACATTTGGAATCAGGCCAATATAACAATTTTAGGCACAGACACAGTGGCTCATGCCTATTATCCCAGCACTCTTTGAGGCCAAAGTGGGTGGATGGCATGAGCTCAGGTGTTCGAGACCAGCCTGGGCAACATAGGGAAACCCTATCTCTGCAAAAAATACAAAAATTTGCCAGGTGTGGTAATGTGCACCTATAGTCCCAGCTCCTTGGAAGGCTGAGGTGGGAGGATCACTTCAGCCCGGGGAGGTGGAGGTTGCAATGAGCCAAGATTGCGCCACTGCAGTCTAGTCTGGGCAACAGAGTAAGACTCTGTCTCAAACAAAACAAAACAAAACAAAACAAAGAAAAAAAACCAATTTTAGTATAAATTCTGAGCACTTATATTCAGAATTGGCAAACTTCTGTCTGGGAATGCTTTCTGCAGCCCTTTCTCCAGTGTTTAAATACTCAGTGTCAAGAAGTAGATTAGAAGTTTGGGGCACTGAAAAGGTGTTATAGACAGAATCAAAAGATAGGCTGTATATAAGTACCTTTTGTTTCTCCCTGACAGTGGCAGGAAATGGAAGGGGTTTCTTGGAGGTACTTTGGAGAAGAAATGCTTATGAAATAAAAACTATGTTATATGCTCCCCTCCCACCCCCGCTTCTTATTGGTATTCAAGTAGGAGAACTCAAAGTGACAGTGCTATCACTGAGTAGTTTTATAATGAGTTGGATCTGAACAATCCATTGTATTGCTTTACTAAAATTTCTTTATTTCCTTATCTTGAACATTTGTGTTTTTTCAGGATTTTTGTTTTCCTATTGTAAACACTCTGATTTATATTCTCATAGTTACATTTTGTACATACTATCATTATAACTTCAGAATATATTTTAGAAGTAGATTTGCTGGGAAACGTTGTAGATATTTTTGGGGCTTTTTCTGTGTATCGACCAATTGTTGTCTAGCAGTGTTGTCCGGTGGAGCTTTGTTTTAGAGCAGCGCTGTCTGAAAGAAACTTCTGTGATGATGGCATTATTCTATATCAAATTATTCTAAAACAGCACTGTCCAGTAGAGCTTTGTTCTAGAGCAGTCCTGTCTGATAGAAATTTCCGTGATGATTGGAACGTTCTATTTGTGTGCTTTTCAATATGTTAGCCGTTAGCGACGTGTGACTGTCAAGCACTTGAATTGTGACTAGTGCAACAAAGAAATTGAATTCTTAATTTTATTTTGCTGTAATTAACTTTGGTTTAAACTTAAATAGGCATATGTGACTAGTGGGTACAGTACTGAACAATGCAGGTCTAGAAAGTGTAAATTAAATTATATTTTCCTTAGCAATATGTATGTCTATTTCCTGTGTCCTTTTCAACGTGAAATTAAAAAGATAAAATAAAGTCTTGGCAATTTGCTAGATGAGAAAGCTTTACCTCTGTTATTTTATATTATTATTATTTGTTAGTGAGGTTGAGTACCTGTGTGCATTACATTTTTATTGTTATTTTATTTAGTTATTTATTTTTGAGACAAGGTCTTCCTGTGTCACCTAGGCTGGAGTACAGTGACACCATCATGGCTCACTGCAGCCTTGACCGCCTGGGCTCAAATGACCTGCTCACCCCAGCCTCTCAAGTAACTGGGACTACATGTGCATGCCACCATGTCTGGCTGATTTTAGTATTTTTTTTTTTTTTGTAAATAGAGATTTCATCATCTTGCCCATGCTAGTCTCCAGCTCCTGGGCTCAAACCATGTGCCTGCATTGGCCTCCCAAAGTGCTGAGATTACAGGCGTAAGCCACTGCACCCGACCCCTGGGCATTAATTTTTTAAAAATTGATGAACTGTCTGCTTTTGCCCACTTATGTATTGAGATGTTAATCTTTTTCTTTCTTATTCCTGTTTTTTTATAATAATATAGTAACAGTTATCTCATATTGCATGTATTTTCCCCAGTTGACACATACTTTTGTTTACATTCAAATTATTCTAGAGAACATAAATACTTTTAATAAATAAGGCACACATTTTTAAAGAAACTTGAGTTATATTACAATAGTTTATAGTGGGTTAGGGATGAAGAATGAGAAAAAGAGGCGAAGAAAGAGACCGAGATATGTCTTACCCCCAAGGAAAGGATGGAGAACATCTGAGTTGTGGTGGGAGAGGAAAGAAGACCACCAGGGAAGGAGAAAAAGGTAGCCCTGGAGGCAGGAAGGAGAGAAGAAGGAAATAAGAAAGTAAGGAATTGCTGTCTAGAGGTAGGGAGGAGGAAGGTAGTATAGTTTTGAATGCTAGCTCTAGGTGTTGGATGGTTATCATTCTCCTTTGAAATAATAACTTGATGAACCGCAGCATTCCAATTGCTCTTTCTTGTTAAATCAGAAGACTTCTCGTACTCTTCTTTGTACTGTTTCTGTAGTAACCAGGGCAGGATAGCACTGTCCACAGTGATGCTACGTTGGGGCATTTCTTTGTTATCATACAATGCAATACAGGAGTCTAGGAAAGAAATAGCATAGGCTGGGTGTGGTGGTTCAAGCCTGTAATCCCAGCACTTTGGGCAGCTGAGGTGGGCAGATCACCTGAGGTCAGGAGTTTGCGACCAGCCTGGACAACATGGCAAAATCGTTATTAGCTGGGCATGGTGGTTCACACCTATAGTCCCAGCTACTTGGGAGGCTGAGGCAGGAGAATTGCTTGAGCCTGGGAGGTGGAGGCGGAGGTTGCAATGAGCCAAGGTCACACCACTGCACTCCAGCCTGGGTGACAGAGTGAGACTCCGTATTAAAAAAAACAGCATAGTGATTCCACTGAATAATTAAGCAGAATAATTAATATTCAGCCAGAGTCTACTTGTTAAGACTTTAAACTATTTGCTGGGTAATCATCAACAAATCTTTTATCCTTGTTAAGTCTTGGTTTCGTATTCTACAAAATAGGAGTAACACTTCCTACCCTCCCTCTTACAGCTATGAAGAGCAAATGAGATGTACATGTGTTAAAGTGCTTTGGGAAATTCAGTGCAAGGACAAGGCTTAGGTTAGACAACTTCGTGGTGATGGTGGTGGTGATGAGAGGTTATGATACAGAGGGGCAGAGGGCATTTGTTTAATGGAGGAATATTGGTAAATGCAGTACTGGGAAGAGACAAACCTGACAAATAGCTCTTTAACAATTTCTTACAGATAGCCTGAAGTTCCCAAAATTTAACAAGAAATGTTGAATGCACTGAACCAGATCTTTTTAACGTCTCATTTTTGTTTATATTCATGATCATAAAGTCATCTATTCACATATTCTACCAAACTTATTGTCATACATATTTTTTTCTTCTAGATGAACGGGACAAAGTTCAGAAGAAAACATTTACAAAATGGATAAATCAGCATCTCATGAAGGTCAGTTTTTATTTCTTTCACTTCTTAGAATTGTTCTGAATACTGGAGTTTATTTTGCAGTAATTGATTGTATAGTTCTGAAGCACAGCTTTTGCATATCAGCTTGAAAGTTTAAATTCTAGAGCATTTTGCATCCTTTTTAGGCATCTATAATTATTTGGTATGTGGATTGTGGGTAATGATGGAGGTGGAAAGATATCTACCCAGTGATTACAGTGCATTCTGTGACATTAGTAAAACCTGTTATTATTGAAATCTATAAAATCTCAGCAGTTTCAGAAATCTGTAAATATTTATATGTTAGTGCATGGAAAAGCTACGTTTCTTAGTAAGATTTTTTTTTTCTCTCTCAAGGTTCAAACCAAGTTCTGGCATTAGATTTATGTGGATGGCAGAAGGTTAGATGAGAATAAAGATATTGTAGGGACAGAAGTCTAGACTAACTTTACTTCTTATACTTAATTTAATCCAGTGATTGGTGCTTATGTCTAACTTTGTCTATGAAGCAGTTAGTGGTTGTGGTTCTTAAATTAATATTTGTGTACCATGGGTAATTTTGAGAATGTAAACTATCCAGAAAATAGAGACACACAAAATTTGCATATAATTTCATGGAGTTATCGGACCCCATTGAAATCCTTCTGTAAATCTTGGGTAAGGAACCCTTAGGATTTCACAGTTAACTGTCGGTCACTTCCCCTCTCTCCCGCCTTTTATAGAGAGCTCTAAAGTTGAAATAGGTCATATTTCTATTTGAAGTTTTCTCACACAGAAAGAGTATTTTATTATTATTACTTTTTTTCTTTAAAAAATTTTTTTACTTGATAGTAGTTCTCAAGGAATATTATTACTTTCTTTTAAAAAAAATTTTTGTTTGTTTTTTTTTATAGAAACGGGGTTTCACAATGTTGCTCAGGCTGGTCTCAGACTCCTGACCTCAGGTGATCCACCCGCCTCAGCCTCCCAAAGTGCTAGGGTTACAGGTGTGAGCCACCATGCCCGGCCCGAAACATTATTTTAAACGTGGTTATATTCTTAAGCTGGCCAACAAATATTATTTAAACCATCATGTAGCTTAAGAGTGGTACCAATATTGTAAATAGTGTCTAATCATCTTCTATAAAAGTGATTTTTATTTCAGGAGCCTATCAGAATTACCTTAGAGGTGTGTCAGTCCTGTCTCTCTCACCACTTGACAGAACCTTTTTCTCCAATTCTGGTAATATCCCTCAAGGAGGGCACATCACCCACTCCCTGGTTGAGAATCAGAAGCAATAAAAGGTTAAGATTCTCTGCTTTGTGAGGAAATATATTGTGAATTCTGGTGCAGCATGTGGCAGTTCATCTGTCCGCTCCCAAGCTTTTCTTTCATCCTGTACATACTGCTTGGGAGAGGGTCTCTTCCCCTCAGGCTAGTACAGAGATGCATTGGGGTCAGGTTTGGGGTGTGGACCTTTGGAGCTGAAGACTCCAATGGGATTTTCCTGTCTCTGAGGTGGCTTTAAGGGAAACAAGCTCTTTGAAGAGTTGCCCCTTGGCTGCTGCTGGCCTAAGCAGTCTTTGTAGCTGTGGAGATCTAGGGCTGGGCCAGTGAAGGGAAGCAAAGAGGGTTGCCTCATAATCTTCTGTAGCTACTAAAGTTCCAGGTTGGTAATCAAGTCACAGATGCTGGCAGTGGTCACCAAAGAATAGTAGAAACACAAATGAAAATGACTCATGGGAACCATAGCTCTGGCGCTAGACATATTTTTGGGTGGCCTGCTGTGTGCCAAGCATGTTGTACTTGGCCTTTCATTTTATGTGGTTCATAAATTAGATGATGGAGTATAAAGAGACTGCCTTTGCTAAATGTGTCAGAATACTAGCTGAGCTGTTTGAGGACAGAGGCTGTGTTACTTATTCTGAGGGCCCGTCATAACACCTGGCAAGGAGATTCTTGCTATGTCTGATATACATTGCATACATTAAATTGTTGAGTCCTTCCCACAACCCTTCAAGGAGGCTTAATTTAGTGATCAAACATACATAGTCTTCAAAGTCAGACTGCAAGTGATCAAATCTTGATTTTCCTGGAATATGTACCTTTTTTTTTTTCGCAAAATGACAGCTCTCCAAGATAATAAGACTTAATTCTGCTGCAACATACTAAGAATTGGGAAAATAAGTACTTTAGTCACAGTAGCCAATAGATAGATATAAGCCAGTCTAACTGCTTAAGGTTGTAATCAAGTTATTTCCTGAAGTCTATTATGGGTCAATATTTAAAATTAGCTCTTATTAGATGAGGAGCCACTTAAGGGAGGGGGAAAGCTGGACAATGTGGTCTTGGCTAACTCACACTGCCAGTTAGCTGCTTCGGTTCTGGTTCTGTTTTGTTTTAGTATCAGCTCAAGGTGAGATTTTCATTTAATCCTGAGTTGTGCACTGAAATTTCTGATAGAGAGCTCAGGTGGGTCAGAACATGGCTTCTTACCTTTCTTTTTTTTAATGTCTAGAAGTTATAGCATTAACTTCAAGTGAAGAAAATTGATTAAATATCCCAAAACATTTTGGGTTACCAGGCTGCTAAGGTTCATGTTGTTATTTGTTAATCAGAAAAAATTCAGTTTTCATGTGATCTTTTCTATGTTGGACCTAAAATTGATGAAAGGAATGTTGCACTAGGCAGTCAGCTTCATTTTGTCTCACTAAGAGGATTGTTGAACATTTTTGTTTTGGATGGCTATTTGGTCATAATGCAATTAGTGGGAAATGTAAAGTAAGTATATGAATTTTGGATAAAACATCTTAATATTAGGAAAATATTTCTTCTGTATTGGTTTTATATTCTTTGGTTGGAATGTTGAATATATTCAGGGTGAAAGAGGGAAAGGTGAGCAGTAGGTCCTGTATCTTTCTTGCTGTACCATATGCCTTTCCACATAATGATAAATATGTTATTTGAAGAACTTTTAATAAAATGAGATCATGTTATATAAATGTTAAGGGAAAGGATGACCGTGAAAAAATAAGTTGATAAAATAAAGGACTTATTGATGAATAAGGAGAGAAGAAATGGGAGGAGGATCATTCATATTCAATCTGAATATTTCTATGTGTATTTTTTATTTTGTCTCTTTTAACTGTAGGTGTAAATAATCTTTAAATCATAGGGCAGAGAAGGGAGAGAAAGGGAGATTTGGAGATGGGCACTGGATGGCCCCTAAGGAGCCCAGGGTCTGGAGACCCTTTGTTCTTAACCTTGGCTTTGTATGCTGTAATAAGTTGCCTGGAGTGCTGACTCAGGCTAGCAATGTGTTCTCTATCTTTTAAATAATTCTTTAAAGTTTTGCCTTTTCTAAACTTTTATTTTATTTGTTAATTTAAATTTAATATTATTCACTTATTTCCCTTTGTTTTTTTCACCCTTGTTGTGACTCCAAGAACTATTCTTGTTTGTTCTGCTCCTTTGGACAGTGAGGTGCTTAAGAGGTTAGTCCCCAGATAGGCCTTTCTTTACTGGCTTTTTTTTTTTCCATATTTTAAAATGTATATTGTGTTAATTTTGAACAAATTATCTTTGAAAGGAAAGCATCTTTTTCAAGGCTATCAGTCTGTGACGTGTACACCAAACAGAGGCGCAGAAGCCTCACCTTTCAGGTCAGGTAAATGGGGGTGTGTCCAGGTTTTGCAATTTATTATTTGTGTGAACTTAACCTTCGTACGCCCCCATCTGTAAAATGGTGGTAGTGCCAGGTTGCTGTGAGGATTTAAATGAGAGAGTCTATCTAAGCATAAAGCATAGGACTTGGCATATCGTTAGGCAGTCTATAAATGACAGCTTATGGTGTGGAAGAGTGGATTGACTTGGATGGTGTCATACAAAATTGTGAAGTGAATGTAAGTTGCTTTTGGTGTCCGTCTACTTCCCTTATCTGTATCCCCTTTTATTACATCAAGTACCTTTCCTTTTAGTTTATTCATTTTAGAAAAAGATACAGTTTGGGGTTCAGAATCTTTTTGAGGAGATAGACAGATGTGTTGCCTGTTTACCTTAGAGTCCTGCTGGGTCACTGAAGAATGGTTTACCTGTGGTAATCCTGTTAGCTGTGCCCTCCTTGCCCCCTGCCTACCCCTCCACAGATTTTTAAAGGTTGATTTGGGGGCCTGGAGTGCTTTTTAAATTTCCTTTTCTTTTTCTCCCACACATTCTTCTCACAGAAAGGGAGTATGAACACTCATCATACTTCTGAAAGGTTGGCAGCTTTTGGACCTCAGAGTTAATTTTACTTAGAGTCACACTTAGAGGGCATCTTCCAAATCTTCTGGTTCATTTCCCTCATTTGAAAGTAGTGGAAACTACTTTTATATACTGTCCTTAAACTGATTGTTCTGTTAAAAATGTTTTCCTTTTGATTCATCATTCTTCAGAGTACTTTTAGGAATAAAGTGCAGTTAACACACAGATTATTTACCTTGCAAATCATGGTTTCTAGGTAAATTATTGGTGTTAGGAGCATTTATGTATTATTCTTCAGTGTAATTTAAACTGCAGAACTAGATAAGAGCCGGTTGTTATTGGAGATATCTGTGTCTTCACTTAGCTAAATTTTACCTGGAGAATTGTTCCAAAATGTAAAATTGATGATATTTTCCTGTCATTTACAGCATTTATTTCTGCCTCTTCTACCTGTGACACTAGGTACTCCCTCTTTATATTAGAGGGTTTTATATAACTACTTGTTGTCACTCATCATGTGCAATTTGCTGTCTAGAAATTCATAGGACAACAACATGAGAAATGGCACCTTAGATTTAAGTACTGATTTAGCTTTTGCTTTTCTCAGGGAATGGGGTGGGGGACAGAGAAAGAAGGAAGTGCTTTATTTTCTGAAGTACATTAACAGTTATCGTTAGAAGATTCCCTTCAATCACTTACTTGGGCCCGGAATTAGAACGTGAGCCATGACTGAGAGACTGTGTTTAGGAGGAGTAATTTAAGGGGATGGATGATTTTTAGGAGAAGATTGGAGTAAATTGATTTGGAGAGGAAGAGGCCCTGGATGCCGCTGTTGGACACACCCTTGTTGTTAGTCATCTACTTGGTTACTGCATGGGAGACACCCAACTATCACAGATTTTATCACTGTTCCATCATGACTTTGGAAAACTTAATTTACTCATGGCATAGATATCCTTTGCCCACATAGTAAAGTCAGTGACTTCATGACTCCACCAAATCAATCACACTATTCTTTATTTTCTGATTTGGTGGCAAGAGGAAAATGTAAATCCTCAAGTTGAGAACAAACACAGTGATATCTTTTAGACAGTAGGGAAAAGAAACAACAACTCTATTTTCTCTGTGTTTTGGACCAGAGGAAAAAAACTTTGATTTTGCAAAGTTCCTTTGTAATTTTACATCTGTGGGCTCAGATGAAATAGGGGATTTTTTTTTTTTTTTTTTTTTGAGACCAAGTTTGACATTTGTTGCCCAGGCTGGAGTGCAATGACTGGTGCTATCTCGGTTCACTGCAACCTCCGCCTACCGGGTTCAAGCAATTCTCCTGCCTCAGCCTCCGGAGAACTGGGATTACTGGCACCTGCCACCACACCTGGCTAATTTTGTGTTTTTAGTAGAGACAGGGTTTCTCTATGTCGGTCAGGCTGGTCTTGAACTCTCAACCTCAAGTGATCCACCTGCCTTAGCCTCCCAAAGTGCTGGGATTACAGTCGTGAGCCACGACGTGGGCCGAAATAGGAGAATTTTTGAAGCATCCACTTTATAAAGGACTAATGAAAAATACTGCTTATTAGCATACAGTGCTGTGGGTTCTTAAAGCCTACACATAAGGTTTTTTTTTTTTTCCAGACCTTAGATTTATGTTAGTAGTTCCTAAACTTTAGCCTTATCAAACTCACTTGGAGGGCTTGTTAAGATTTCTGGGCCCCATCCCAAGAGCTTCTGATTCACTAGGTCTGGGGTAAGGCCTAAAAACTGGCATTTCTAGCAAGTTCCAGGAATTTGTATTTCTAACAAAGAGCTGATGCTGCTGAGCAGGGGCCGTATTTTGAGAATCCTGTCATAGATAAATGATATAAACATATAAATAACCATCTATTCCATTTAGCATAACCAATAAGTATTCCAATCTATTCCATTTAGCATAACCAGTAAGTATTCTAATATAGTATAGAAACTAATAGTAGCTATCTTTCATTGATCCCATACTGTCTGCTCAGTTGTTTACAATACAGCTAATGTTTGAGAAATAACCAGGATCTGTCACTTTCATGACTGTTGTTTAATTTTCACAACAGTCCTATGGACAGGTCCTGATTATTGTTATCCCTGTGTGACTGATAATAAAACTGATACACAGTTTCCATAATTTCCCAAGGGCATACAGCTAGTAATTCCTGAGGCTGCTATGGAAAATAAGGCTAAGAGAAATTAGCTAACTTCCCAGAGGATAGACAGAAGTCTAAGAAGAAAGTGGAAAATTACACCTCAGTCTTCTTGACTCCAGATTTTTTGTTCTTTCTGTTATACTAAATTCTTGAGAATAGTTTTTAGTTGAGCAATTAAAGATAAAAAAGACAGAAGCTGAACTTGACATTTGGACATTGGTCTGATTCCTTTACAGATAGGACTTCACATTTAAGTTATGTCTCTTATACTATAGGGATAACAGTGTATGTAGTTAAGGAAAGGTTGAATGGTTTTTGGAGACATGTCTGATTAAAGTCCCAAAGTATAAATTTAGAGGCAAATCTTGCAAATCAGGTTTTTATAAATGTGAAAAAGTAGTGGATAGCTTCAAGATTGTAAGAGATACATGGAAGAGCATGAAAGATTTTTTTAAAGATAAGTAGCAGATTGGGATTAAGAAATTATGAATTTTTTGTTGTCATGAAGACTAATGATTTAATGGTGCTAGATTCCTTAATTAAAAAAAAGTTGAGAATAACACTGCTTACTTTCAACAGGGTTGTATGCTGAACTTCTAGTATAACCAGGGCTGTCTTTGAAATACAGTTTTTAAGAAGTTCTCTGTTTTCATGCAGCTTGCATGAAATTTGTTGGAGATATTAAATATATACATGTAATACTATTAAACAGTCATGTACAGCAGCATATGATAAAGTGCCAGAATGAATAGGCAAACAGTAAGGGTTTTAAGAGATCAGACCCTGGAGACTTGGGGTGACTCTAAGTAGTTTGGGACTGTGTCAGGGCAGGGAGGTTGACTTAAGCTAGGTGCAGAAGAGGGTGGGAGAGTCACAGGGAGGCAGGTGTGCTGGACTGCTAAGGCTTGCTAGAAGGCTATCAAATTGAACAGAAAAAGGTGAAAACAGATAAGAAACAGATATGATTGGTTAGTCAAGGATGCTGTTAGAAGTTTTTGAGAACAAGAGTGCAGAATCCTACATTTCATACACAGGCATTACGGATCTAAACTATATTGTGAATTCCATGACATGTCTGACTGTCTTTATTTACGGACATGGGAGCTCAGTAAGTCCTCGCTGGAGGAGAAATCTGTAGGGAGGTGACTACTAGCTTAGCTTAGGGAATGAACTCTTCTTCCCTCTGCTTTGTAGCAGACACTTGAATAAAGTCAGGAAAGGCACACTTAATCAGATCTACAGACAGGAAGAATATCCTTTGTAATAGATCAATGAAATTCATCGTCAAAGTAATTATAAAAGTTGGGCTTCTGGTCTCACCAAAAGGACAACGTTTAACTATGAAAAATGTGAAGTTCTGCTCAAAGGTTGAAATACTCACCTGTAGGATGCAGAAGGGCTGTCATAGCAGTAATCCATGTGATAAGACTAGGGGTTGATTGACTTAAGATTTACAGCAGTAGTGCTGCTGAATGCTGTCTCAGGTGGTGTTAATAGAGGTGAGGGTTCATAGCTCTTCTGTTATATGTGATTATGATGCCATTTTATATTAAGGACATGAGCATCTGTGGATTTTGATATCCTTGGGGGATCCTGGAACCAATTCCCCATAGATACTGAGGGACAATGGTAGTATTAGTTTCCTGTGGCTTCTGTGACACATTTACACAAACCTGTAATCTTTTTCAAATAAGGTAACATTCATAGTTTCCAAGGATTAGGACTTGGTATGTTTGGAGCTGCCATTCAGCCTACTATATGTATGAATAATTACAACTACCCGACATGAAACCCTCACCAGTATCTTCATGGGACAGGGCACTCCCTAGTCATCTTGGAGTAGCCACCAAAATCATGTGGACCTTGAGTTATAATCTATCAGAAATGAAAAAGAAATGGTTGGTGTATTGTTAGGAAAGTGAACTAGGTGGTATCTAATGTAATCTTCAAGAGCAAGATTATAGAATCAAATGACAATTTTGGATGACAAGATATGTGAAAGACTACTAAGTGGGGAAGGACTAGAAATTTGTTTTTGTATTTAAACTATTTGTTTGGAAATATTTTAAACTTCAAAAAGTCGCAAACATAAAGTAGTACAAGGAACACTGATATACTCTTTACCCAGATTGAGCTCTTGTTAATGTTTTACCGTGTTTGCTTTATTATTCTTTCTTCCCAAGTGTGTGTGTGTGTGTGTGTGTGTACGTGTGTACTTTTTTATCTGAACAATTTGAGGGTAAGTTATCTATACCATGATCCTTTACCTCTAATACTTCAGTATGTGTTTCCTAAGAATAGGGTTATTCTCTTTTGGACCACACAGTTAGCAACATCATAAATTTATATTGGTGTAATATTTTAATGTCTATATTTCAGTTTTGTTGGTTGATCTTTTACATCATCCTCTCTTCCTCCAGGGCAAGGACCAGTTCAGGGTCAGGTATTGCATTTAGGTGTAATGTCTCTTTAACTTGCTTTATTTATTTAATTAATTTATGATTTTTTTGAGACAGAGCCTTGCTCTGTCACCCATCCTGGAGTGCAGTGGCATGATCTCTACTCCCTGCACCTCTCCCTCCCGGATTCAGGGGATTCTTGTGCCTCAGCCTCCTGAACAGCTAGGATTACAGGTGTGAGCCACCACACCCAGCTAATTTTTTGTATTTTTTTTTAAATAGAGATGAGGTTTCAATATGTTGGCCAGGCTGGTCTTCAACTCCTGTTCTTAAATGACCCACCTGCCTTGGTCTCCCTAAGTGTTGAGATTACAGGTGTGAACAACCAGGCCTGGCTAACCTGCTTTAATTGGGAGCAGTTTTGTAGCTTTTGGCAGACTTTTATGAAATTGACATTTTTGAAGAATACAGAACACAAATTTTTTTTATATAGAATGGAAAATGGATTAATGGCAAAATATCTTTTGAACTTAAAGTTATTTCATGACAAGAAGACACACTTGTCCTTTTTTCTTATGAGGGTCATTTAAGCCATTACAAGGGATGTTAGTGTTTGTTGATAAAATTGTGAACTATCTTTTCAAATTAAGAACACCAAAATTGTATTCAGTAATTCCCTCCAGTAACTTTAGTTTTATCTTGTGGTCAATTTATAGTTTTTCTTTTTCTTACTCCTTATTATAATTATTACTACCACCGTCAATACCATTTATTGAGTGCTTATTATGTGCTTGACCCTGCACTAGATACATTACATATATTATCTGATTTAATCCTTACTTCCAGTGAGAAAACTGAGGCTCGGGGAGGATAAGTTATCTGCCCAACATGAAGTAGCTAAATGTTGGCAAAACCGATATTTAGTCCTTTGTCCTTCCTGGCTCCACAGAAGAAGTATAGGATGCCATTGCATTATGCCACAGTAGGAAGACACAGAATTTTGAATCATGAAGAAGTAGTGGAGACAGAGAAGTAGAAAGAAAGCAGTATGCCAGGGCACATGGCCTCTTTGCTTTGCTCTAATTTCTCTCAGCATTCCCTCATATACTCTGTCTGGGCTGGTATGCCCTGGCCTTCTTATGCAGCCATAAATTTCTATTTGCATTCTTCTTTAATCAACATACTATGCAAGCATTTGGAGATACAGATAAAACTATGCAAAGAAGCCAAGCAGCATTCCTGAAGGTCATTGTTTAAGCTGGAAAAGGGTAATTACTAAGGCATTTTCAAAGAAGAAAAAAAAAATTACACTTTGTTCAGTGGTGCCAACATATTCTAAATCATGTTGTACAGATCTTCACATGGGAATTGTATGCATTCTGTGAACCCTGAAAATCTGAGATAGGTCTCAGTTAACTTAGAAAGTTTATTTTGCCAAAGTTGAGGACGTGCACCCATGACACAGCCTCAGGTGGCCCTGACGACATGTGCCCAAGGTGGTCAGGGCACAGCTTGGTTTTATACATTTTAGGGAGACATGAGACATCGATCAATATGTGTAAGATGTACATTGGTTCAGTCCAGAGAGGTGGGACCACTCAAAATGGGGAGGTGGCTTCCAGGTTATAGGTAGATAAGAGACAAATGATTGCATTCCTTTGAGTTTCTGATTAGCCTTTGCAAAGGAGGCAATGAGATAACGCATTTATCTCAGTGAGCAGAGGGGTGACTTTGAAAGAATGGGAGTCAGGTTTGCCCTAAGCAGTTCCCAACTTCTTTCCCTTTAGCTTTGTGGTTTGGGGCCCCCAAGATTTATGTTTCTTTTACTGTTCTGTAGTAGAAGGATTAAGGCACAAGACTTGGTTTATTATTTAAAACTAGCCTCTAAGCTGCATGAGGACAGGGTTATGTCTGTTATAAGAAACAATGAATCTGCAGCAACTAGCATTATTGTCTGATACACTGCTGTTTTCCTCAGACCTTACTAAGGAATTTGATGTGTAATTAATGAATATGAAACTAAATAAAATTTTTTTCCCTCTCATGTAGTATATGACTTCTATGACCAAGAAGTGAAAGGCTTGCTTTGGTAGGAGTGAGATAAACATTAGTCTGCAGGAAAAGAAAAATAAACTTAATGGTGACTTTATTCTTTAAAAGCTGAAAAGGCCTGTTTAATTATAGAAACGCAGGCCCCAAGTCCAACAGGTGGACCAGCGGGGCCCAAGTTAGGATTCATTCTTCTGACTGCTTTCTCTGTTTTGTCCACTGGATAAACCAGTTTCTCCATTTATAGCTAGGTAGTAGGAAATTTACTCGTTTTCATAGGTGAGATTAATTTATTTGTCTAAAGTTGCTAATTAACTTTGCTGTACTTAATCACTGTTGTCCTACTGTAGATGTAGGCAGGTTTCTTTGAAGGTCTAAGATATTATTTTCCATAGAATCCAATATAAAACCCTGTTTCCAGGCTCTAGTGAGGGTTTACCATATTGCGAACCTGAGGGAGAATTCAGAGACTAGTTTTGAAAGGGGCTGACAGAGGAAGACAAATAGCAAAGGAAATGAAGTCTGTAATCTGAGAGGTAGAAGGCCATTTTTTTCCAGGGAAGGAGTTGGACTTGCTGAGGAGTTTGGAAGTTGAGTCATTTGATCTTAATATAATAGAGAAGAAATTACTGTGTTGTGAAAATTTAAAAGAGGGCTGGCTGACTTCAAAGGGAGGCCACTGAAGCTGAGAAAACAATTGCATACTTCTAAAAGCACTGAAATTCATACCAGACTGGATGGTACAGTGCTGTTGATGTACAGTGTTAATCTGTTCTGATACTGTTGCTTGCTTAAATACATTTCTGTCAAAAAATTTCAAGTGAACTTGTTTGTGATTTTAAGGGAACTCTCAGGAGGCTGAGGCAGGAGAATTGCTTGAACCCAGGAGGCGGGGTTTGCAGTGAGCTGAGATCGTGCCATTGCACTGCAGCCTGGGCAACAAGAGAAAAATTCTGTCTAAAAAAAAAAAAAAAAAAAAAAAAAACCACAAACTCTACTGGAAAATCCACTAGGTTTAAAATTTAAGGAACCCATGGCATTCATTAATAAGTCAGTTTTGGCTGCTACGTATGCACTGAGTTCTTAACATATGAATGGGAGCTTTCATAAGTCATTTTTAGAGGCCTGAAATTGCATTTCCCTACATGGGTGAAACATGTTACAATGCAGAACAAGAACTGGTCTTGTTCTCAGGCTAGCCCTCTAGATCTTATTTAATGCATATCCTAGCTTACAGGTGACAAATTAAGTGCATAAGAAGCCATATACTGGCTGGGCGCGGTGGCTCATGCCTGTAATCCCAGCACTTTGGGAGGCTGAGGTGGGCGGATCACCTGAGGTGGGGAGTTCGAGACGAGCCTGACCAACATGGAGAAACCCTGGAAACCCTGTCTCTACTAAAAATAAAAAATTAGCCGAGCATAGTAGCGGATACCTGTAATCCCTGCTACTTGGGAGGCTGAGTCAGGAGAATTGTTTGAACCCACGAGGCGGAGGTTGCGGTGAGCCAAGATTGCGCCATTGCATTCCAACCTGGGCAACAAGAGTGAAACTTGATTTCAAAAAAAAAAAAAAAAAGGAGAAAAACAAGAATCCATACACTAGAGGAGAAAGAGTGGTTCCCTCCTTTCATTCCCAAATAGATTTGAATTTCAAACCACTTAACTCCTTTTCTTTGTCCATTCCTTAAAATCACCCTCTTCTACCCAGGGCCCAGTGGATGTAAGTGTCCTCCTGAGGCACTCTCTTTTCCAGAGTGTTCATGCTTCATCTTGGACTCCCAGAGCAGCTGATTTTAGCTAGGGCCATGAAGAAAGACTGATGGGAACCTCATTCACTGTAGTCTATGAATAATAGAGCACATTAGCTATCCCACTGGAAAATAAATTTCCAGTGGAATGTCAAATAGATTCAAGAAGAAAAGTCAGCCGTACATAGGAAGGTAAACAGGGTAGTAAGCTAGTCATACCCAGAGTCTGCCTCAGTGGTTAGTTATTCTAAGATATTCCTGCTTTTCGCAACATCTTCTCTCATTGTACTTTGGGACCCAGGGTAGGTGGCACAGTGTGGTGGCTAAGAGCACAGGCTCTCTGGACTGAGTTACTTAGACTCGCATCTTTCCTCAACTATTTTCTAGTGGTATGACTTTGAACCCTTCTAGGCCTTAGTTTTCTCATTTGTGAAACAGATAAGAATAGTGCCCTCTTCCTAGGATTATGATAGATACTACATGCCATCATGTACATAGAATTTTGAACACAGTGCCTGTTACACAGTGTGTGTGTGTGTGTGTGTGTGTGTGCGCGTGTGTGTGTGTGTGTGTGTGTATATAACATAGGCTGTTATACATCTTGATAGACCCTTAAGATTGTCTAAAAGCTTCAGATTTGTTCCCGTCTTCTGTAACAGTGGCTTGTGGTCCTGATTTACTTCTTTACGTGTTTGAGCCGTGATACTGCCTATATATTGAAAAGAGAAGAATGCCTGCGATATGCGGCCATAGTGGTCTTATACTAATATTACAGGGATGCATGCCAGTTAACCAGTGAGCTCTAAATAAGGAATGTGTTTTCCATGGTCTGGCCAAGAACCATTCTAACACCAGTTTTCCCCCCTTGCATGGATATGACAGTGTGAGGTGAGATGCTGTGAGTGCATGGCAGACAACCATTTGGATTATGTGTGAGCCATTGTATCACTAGTTGAGTTTAGCCTAGATAAGATAATTTGCAGAGCAGTAGCCCAGTAGAGTCATAGCCACAACACAGCATTTCAGCCTCCTGCCTGAGCCGAGATTTTAGCACTTAGGTTTTCTACAAGAGCATTAGCAGCCTTCCAGTTTTATTATTATTTTTAAACCAACAAACTCAGCACTTTGAATCTCCAAACACCAATATTACTTATTGAATTCTTGGAAAATAGTGTAAAAATTTCTGATCTTAGATTTCAATACATTTATACTAGAATGACATAGCATCAGTATCCATGCATATTCTAAAAGTAGAAATGATTCCTCTAGAGCTACTGTCTGAGTTAATGCGTTTTTATACTATCCTTTTTTTTTTTTAACCTCAGTTTGTTATTGTTCCCAAATGTCTTTTTTTTTTTTTTTTTTTTTGAGATGAAGTTTCACTCTTATTGCCCAGGCTGGAGTGTAGTGGCGCAATCTTGGCTCACTGCAACCTCTGCCTCCCGGGTTCAAGTGATTCTCCTGCCTCAGCCTCCCGAGTAGCTGAGATTACAGGCATGTGCCACCATCCCCTGCTAAGTTTGTATTTTTAGTAGAGACGGGGTTTCTCCATGTTGATCAGGCTGGTCTCGAACTCCCAATCTCAGGTGATCTGCCCGCCTCAGCCTCCCAAAGTGCTGGGAATACAGGCGTGAGCCACCTTGCCCAGCCTCCCAAATGTCTTAAACATCTAACTTTAATTTTTTTTTTTTTTTTTTTTTTGAGATGGAGTCTCACTCTGTCGCCAGGCTAGAGTGCAGTGGCACAATCTTGGCTCACTGCAACCTCTGCCTCCTGGGTTCAAGCGATTCCCCTGTCTCAGCCTCCTGAGTAGCTGGGACTCCAGGCGTCCGCCAACACACCTGGCTAATATCTAACTTTAATTTTACGTTAACTTAAAAAACGTAAGAAACCGCATTTATGGGCACTTTGATTTTACTAAGCAGTGTATACAATAGAGCAGTTTTAACATGTCTTCCAGGTTTCTAAATATAATTCAAATTTAATTTCTGATGAATACTTTCTTAATTTTAAAATTAATTTGCCAGTGTTAACAAGATGAAATAAAAACATGCTTTTTGGAAGAAAAACAGCAGTTTTCAGATCAGGTTCCCAGGAGCACCAGTGTTGTGGGATACCCTGGGCTGGGGGAGCAGGGGAGGAAGGTTTCATTTGCCAAAAGAGTTTGGAAAGTAACATTTCCCGGTTGAAGAGATTTATGGTACACATTAGCATATTAAAAGAGAAAATTCTGTGGAAGAGAACCCTGTTTAATCCAGTGCTTCCCAATTCACTTGATTTTGGATTCTTTTGTCAAAGAATGTCTGTTAAGCTCCCTTTGGGAAATCCTGCAGTAGGGTTTTAAAGTGAGTGCTTTCAGGCAAATTTAATTAATTTTGTATTAATTTGAGTTACGGATCTGGATGAGGCCTAGTTAATTTGATGGTCATTGCAGAAATGTTTTCTCACAGCCCTTCTTATAGGTCAGTTCTTTTTTTTTTTTTTTTTTTTGAGACGGAGTTTCAATCTTGTTGCCCAGGCTGGAGTGCAATGGCGCAGTCTTGGCTCACTGCAGCCTCTGTTCTGCCTCCCAGGTTCAAGCGATTCTCCTGCCTCAGCCTCCCATGTAGCTGGGATTACAGGCATGAGTGACCATACCCGCCTAATTTTGTAGTTTTTATAGTGACGGGGTTTCTCCATGTTGGTCAGACTGGTCTTGAACTCTCCACCTCAGGTGATCCATCCACCTTGATCTCCTAAAGTGCTGGGATTACAGGCATGAGCCACCCCAGCCAATTATTTTCTAATTTAGGAAAGACCCTTTCTGTTCACTTGAATTGTAACTGAGCTGTTTCTTTAATTGTCTAAAATGTTCGTACATATTTATGTTGGGCCAGCCCTCCAGAATGATATAAGATGTATATGGCAGCTCTTAAATACCTGAAGATTCTATTTTGTCCTCCTTCATTGCTTTTTTCTTTTCACTTGTCAATAAGATAGTTCTATTTCCTTTATTTTATTCTCATGTGATAAGATTTTCTATCATACATTTCTTTTTCTAATGTATTTTCTTTCAGTTTTTATGTTTGAAATTATTAAATCTATTGAGTTTAAGACAGAAAATGAGTTGAAGCAAAGTCTACTATGTAATCAGAGCTATACAATGCCCAGAGCATGGACAAAAGTTATCTGTTATGATCTCAACTATGTTTACATTATCTTCTACCTTTCACCTCCCTAACTTTGTACATGTTCAGCTATTTACCTATTTACTTACCTTTACAGTGGCTTTTTGTTTCTACATTGTAGGATAATTCCTTTAGTCTTAACTACTTTAAAGTTTTTTTTCTAAACAGAACGTGTACTACTTTTATTGTCAAAAAAGAACAAGGTAATGTTACGTTGTAAAAAGTCATTCCCCGTCTTAATTTGCCAGGGCAAGGCAATTGGATAATTCATCTCTTTTAAAGGAGTTAAAGACTGGTAATGACTAATGTGCTAACTCCTCCTAGGCGTATTTGCGTTCTAACTAAGGAGCCTTTAGACAGGAGTCTACAAACTATGGCCTGTGGACCAAATCCAGCCACAGGCTTTTTTTTGGTACTGTCCTTGAGCTAAGAATATGTTTTACATTTTTAAGCAATTGAAACCAAAAGAAGAAGAATATTTTGTACCACCTGAAAATTATATGAAACCTAAAATTCAGTGATCATAAAATTGTATTGACTCAGTCATACCCATTCATTTATGTGTGGTTACATACTATATGGCCCTCCAAGCCAAAAATACTGTCTGACTTTGTATTGAAAAAGTTTTCTGACCTCTGCCTTACAGTGAAGTTTCCTATATATTTAAGGGAAAGTTTTGTGTATATTCACTTGAGTGGTGAAGACAGGATGGCCTTCTGTATTTTCTCTGAATCCATTTATGACGGTGGCTTTCTTTTTCTGTGATTTTGTATCATATCTGCTTTTCTGAATGAGCTTTCCTCTTTGACTTATTTAACAAAATGGTGTTTGAATGGGCCAGTTCAGTAAATTGCTTTACTACTTAGGCGAAATGTTATTTCTGTGATAATTCTCTTCCAGGAAAGATGTGGTCGTGAGTGATGCTCTCATTGCAAATGTGACTTCCACATAAGAGTTCACTTACGTGTGTGTCAATGTTGAAGCCTATGCTAATGTAAAACTGAGGAAATGTTTCCTTTATCTCTCAAATTGGTCTGTTTCCTAACTAGACCACTTGGTAACCTTTTATACATGACTTTCCATTTGCTTTTTGCTCTCTTTAAATGTAACCTCCACTTTGATCTAGATTAAGGGTTTCATAGTGGTTCACACTGACAGATTTTCCTTATTTATTAGTATTATGATCAGTCCTTTCACTTATTTTTGATGATCTTTAGAACTATTTTCCAATAAATACAAATTACACATTCCTCTAAGTATATTTCATTTGTTTGGACTGACCCATATTAGAATAGTCTAACATTCTGTCTTACATTCTGGGAACCATTATTAATTTTTGTTGAATTTTGACAGATACAAACATTTTTCATGTGTGAACATTGCTGCCACTGCATTTTTCAGAAGGAGTGTGTCTAAAATATTTTTTTAAATCTTAGCTTTATTGAGATAATTTACATATTATGAAATTCATTGAAGTGTTTAATTGAACAATTTTTAGTAAATTTACAGAATTGTGCAACTATTACCATGGCCTAATTTTAGAACGTTTTCCTCATTCCAAAAAGAAACCATGTACCTATTTGTCCTGTTTCTCCCCTGCTCTCAGCTGTAGACAACCACTGATAATGTTTCCATATCAATGGATTTGTCTTTTCTGGATATTTCACATAAACAGGGTTATATATGTTATTTTCTCTCTGGTTTCTTTTACTTAGCATAATGTTTTTGTGATTCATCCATGCAGTGGTATGTATCTTCGTTCATTCCCTTTTATTGTCAAGTAGTATTCCATTCTATAGATAGATCACATTTTCTTTGTCCACTTAACAGTTGATGACCCTCTGGGTTTTTTCTGCTTTTTGACTCTTGTGAACAATGCTGCTGTAAACAGAATGTGCAAGACTTTGTGTAGATACATGTTTTTATTTCTTTTGCACATTTCCCTAGAAATGCAATTGTTGAGTCATATGGTAGATCTAGTTTAACATTTTAAGAAACTACCAAACTATTTTCAAAGTGGTTGCATCATTTCACCTTTCCACTAGCAATGTGTAAAGATTCTGATTTCTTTACATTCTTGTTAACACTTGATATTGTCTGTCTTTGATTAGTGCTAGCTCATTGTGATTTTGATTTTGCTAATAACTAATAATGTTGCACATATTTTCGTGTGGTTTTTGGCCATTTGTGTACATTCTTTGGTGAAATGTCTGTTCAGATCTTTGCCTATTTTTATTTTTTATTTTTTGAGATGAGTTCTTGCTCTGTCACCTAGGATACAGTGGCATGATCATAGCTCATTGTAGCCTTAAGTTCCCACTGTAGCCTCCCGAGTAGTTAGAGCTACAGGCACACACCATCACACCCTACTATTTTAATTTTTTTTTAAAGACAAAGTTTCACTATCTTGCCCAGGCTGGTCTCAAACTTGTCTCAAACATTTCTCCCACCTAAGACTCCTGAGTGTAACTGCCCAGTGGACTCTTCTTGCTTGCTGCCTAGATAGAGCCTATTTATCAAGGCAGGGGAATTGTAATAGAGAAAGAGTTTTATACGTGTAGAGCCAGCAAAACAGAAGACTGACGTTTTGTTATTACTCAAATCAGTCTTTCCCAAAATTCAGAGGCTTGGGGTTTTCAAGGATAGCTTGGGAGAAGAGAGGGAGTTGGATAGGCAATGATTGCTTGCTGCTGATTGGCTGAAGGGCTATCATAGGGTTGTCGGAAATGGTCCTTATGAGCCTGTGAACCTGTGTTACTTCTGGCTGGAGCCACAGTAGTAATTGGTGGGTTCAGGTGGAGCCAGCAATTGTCAGATATGCAAAAAGCCTGAAAAGACATCTCAGAAGGCCATCTTAGGTTCTGCAGTAGTGATGCTATTTGCAGGAGTAATTGGGGAAGCCGCATATCTTGTATCCTCTGGAATAATGGCGGGTAATCATTTATGTCTGTACCTTAGCAGAATTTAGGCTCCTCTCATCCCTAAGTCTGGTGGTCTCTCTTTAGCTTTACAAAGGCAGTTGAATTTGGGGGAATGTCTATTATCATTTAAACCAACGGTCTCCAACCCCTGGGCCACGGACCAGTTTTGATCTGTGGCTTGTTAGGAACCAGGGCCACAAAGCAGGAAGTGAGTGGTGGGTAAACAAGCATTTTCACCTGAGCTTCACCTCCTGTCAGATCAGCAGTGCTGATTCTAAGAGTGTGAACCCTATTGTGAACTGCACTTGCAAGGGATCTAGGTTGCACACTCCTTAGGAGAATCTAATACCTGATGATCTTAGGTGGAACAGTTTCATCCTGAAACTATCCCCCAATCTATGGAGAAATTGTCTCAAATGAAATCAGTCCCAGGTGTCAAAAGTGTAGGGGACCGCTGATTTAAACTGTAAACTAAATGTCTCCCAAAGTTAGCTTGGTCCAAGTTCAGGAATAATTAAGGGCAGTTTGAAGGATGGACTGCCTAGTTTGGTGGGGATTGGTTAGATCAGATCTCTTCTACTACTATAATTTTCTCGCTCATACAGTTTTCACAAAGGCAGTTTCGTGAGTAGCTGGGATTATAGTTGTGAGCCATTGCCCCTGATTCTCTTTGCCTATGTTTAGATTGGGTTTAAATGCTCTTATTGTTGAGTTTTTAAAAAATCATGTATGCTTTTGGTATCATATATAAGAAATCTTTGCCTAACCCAAGGTCATAAAGATTTACTGCCACGATTTTATCTAACAATTGTGTAGTTTTGGCTGTTACCTCTAAGTCTGTGATTCATTTTGTGGAAAAGGTTCAAACAAATGCTTTTGCATGAGGATATTCAGTTTCCCAGCATCATTTGCTGAAAAAACTATCCTTCTTTTGTCAAATACCAGCTGTCCATAAATGTATGGGTCTATTTCTGGACTCTCTGTTATGTTCCATTGCTTTATATATTTATTTTTATTAAAAGTGTTTTGTTTCATGATTCATTATTAAGTCTTGAAATTTGATTTATTTAGACACTTTCCAGCCAGTCATTTACCAAACTAATTTAGATGGGTAAGGGTTGTAGGGGTGAGGGGCAAGCTTCTGTTTTGCCCTCTTTGAAGATTTGCTGAAATGCTGACAATAGACAGATTCATGAAAGAAAAAGGGATACAGATTTATTTACATATGCATAGACTTGGAAATCCAGCAAATATGAGACTCAAAGAAGAGCCAAATGGTTGGGACTTATGTACCCGCTTTACAGATTAGAGGAAAGTGGGGAGGCTGTAGGAAATTTTAGAAGGGCAGCAAATGGTTTTCAGGGGAAATGGATGAGCCCAAAGAACAATGGCCTGGGACAAAGTTCCTCTGAGCTCTGTGAGAGCTGCTAGGAAGGTGAAGGGCAAAACTTCACTGTGAACGACATTTGTCTTTACTATTCAGATAAAGTCTTTTAGGTAGTCTGTCTGAGTAGCCCTCAGAAGAGTAGATGAAAAGTCTGTCTGGGCATGGTGATGACTTTTAATCGCATCTCTTTTCTGTGGTTAATCTTTCCTGTTATTTGATGAAACTCCTAGAGAGAGGTCTTAAAGCAATTCCATTTCTTTTGGACAGAAATTTCTCTAGTCAGATAAGGAAAAATTCTAGAGAGCCTCCCTCTCTGCCCTTGGTGAGAAGTGGGAGAGAAACAAGAGATGGTTAGAAAGTTAGGCACCTTGTAAGGACTTCCAATTTCTTCTGTTCAATGTGCTCAGCATGCTAAAGTACTATATTTTGGAGGTGTCATTCTCTGCACCCTAATAGGGGAAATACTTAGGAGGTTTGGCATGCAGAAGTGGACATTTCTCTTCAATGTGTTAGTCATTCAGAAGCAATTTACTTAGGTCCAACTGTGTGGCAGGACCTGATGCCAGGCACTAACTCCCATAGATGCCATGATGGGCCTTGGGCAAAAACAAATCCCCTGCTATAGGAAGTCATTTGATGGGATTTGTGAATCCATTTCCTGAGTTTCTGTTTTTTCCCCATGATCAGGCAGGCATTCAAGAGCCCACAGCTGCGTGCATGGCTAAGGTCAAATGCAAAGTGTAGGTGACTAATCTTTTATTTATTCAACAACAGTTCTTTGAATATCTACTATATGAAAGGCATTGTGCCAGGCATTAAGCATTTGCAGTGTGGACCCAAGACAGAGCCTTATCTTTTTAAGGGAATTATTAATACATTTATGTATATTGTCTACATAAAACTATTCTATAAGTAAAATGATGATTGATGTACTGGTGTAATCCACTCTGTAGTGCAGAAGAGGGAAACCATCACTGCCTGGATGACATTAGAACTTGACCTAGGAGGAAAAGTGAGATTTCAGTAACTAGAGGAGGAGCGGGTGCAGGAAAGCATTTCAGGTAGAAGGAATACTGAGTATCAAGAATGACAGCAGAGGTTTTAGAATGTGACCTCAAGTATTCAGCAGATATTTTGTTTCAAAATCTCTCTTAGCCTTCAGGAATGGACATGAAGCTCTGGTTAGGGCACCGGGACATGAGCATCTTGTAGTAAACCCGCAGCTATCATGTGGCTCACTTTCAGAAGTATGGCCTCTGATTTGCTAGGTGTTACCTAGCTCTACCCTGCTCTTGGTGAAATTTGTCACTTTAAAAGAGAGGGTGCTCAGATGGCCTGGAGCGAAAATAACTTCCACTTAGATTTAAGCTTTAGTAAGAGACATAAATGCAGTTCCTCTTCTTTGACACCGGGCTTTTACAACTGGGAAAACTAGTTTTTGAGTATCTGTGGTCCAGAGATCTCTGTTGAGTAGACTAGAATCTGGAAATTTGACAAACTTATGATGTCATTTAGGAAGTAATCACTTTGAAACTTTTAATCCGCCTACAGAAAGTATATTTCTGTTGCAGAGATTAATTTAACAAGAGTGTATATGGCATCTGTCAAATTTTTAATTAAGCAATTAAAATAAAAGAATAAACCTGTATTTATAATTCCATTCCAAACATATCAGTTCCCCAGATATGATTTTGGGTAGTTTTATTTTAGAAAAATATAAATCCTGGTACTGGGGACCTGGAATGTCATCTGGATATACGGAAACATTCTTTGACAGGGAAGAGGTGTTAAGCATCAGAATGGATTGTAGCAGAGGCAATGGTATCTCATCATCTGGGGGTGTCTTTAAAAATAGTTTTAGTGTTCCTCTCCTTGTGTCAGTTGTCTTGATCATAATCCTGGGTTATTTCAAAGGTTTGATGAAGAGGATGCAACCAGTTGTTCTCAGTTGTTTATTGCAAGGACTGGAGAAAATGGGCTTATGTTTAAAGAGGAGTAAATTAGTTTGCATATGAAGTGTCTGAAAGTATCAGGGTATTGTGAAAACCTTAAAACTGTAAAATATGCTGTGAAGAGATCCCTAGATTTTCCAAACCTTGAGACTTGAAAAGAGATGAAGTAACCACTTGTGTCATGCCTATCCTAATCTCTCCCCCTAGCAAATAATGCTCTGAAAGGGACACCAGGAAGTGCTCATGATGGCATGACCAGAAGGTATGTGCACTCCTGGCTGGCTGCACCTTTCCTGGATCTGTATCTATCAGTGGATTCTGTTGCTTGCCCAGAACTAACCCCGCTCTATGAGGACCTTGCTTCCTCCCGAGTCTTTAGCCTGACTCATGTTGTAACCAGTCCAGCAAGTGGCTTACTGTTTGGATAAGGACAGAGCCATGTAAGACACCATCCAAAGTAGATGAAGTTAATTTTTGAGGTTTAGGTAGTTCTTTGATTGTGTGTGTGTGTGTGTGTGTGTGTGTGTGTATGTGTGTGTGTATGTATGTGTGTGTGTGTGTGTGTGTGTTGACATTATAGCTATTTTTTATTTCTTTTTTTTTTTCTGAGGTAGAGTCTTGCTCTGCCCCCCACGCTGTAGTCTAGTCCCCAGCCTGTAGTCCAGTGGCACAATCTTGGCTCACTGCAACCTCCACCTCCTGAGTTCAAGCTATTCTCTTGCCTCAGCCTCTGGAGTAGATGAGATTACAGGTGCACGCCATCATGCCCAGCTAATTTTTGTGTTTTTAGTAGAGATGGGGTTTCACTATGTTGGTCAGGCTGGTCTCGAACTCCTGACCTTGTGATCTGCCCTCCCTGTGATCTGCCCACCTAGGCCTTCCAAATTGCTAGGATTACAGGCGTGAGCCACCACGCCTGGCCCTATACCTATTTTTTTCTATAAACAGCTGTGTTGTAAAAAGTCAGTAGTTTAAGTGATGCTGGAAGGGGAGAAAACAGTTCTTATTTGGGGCAGGTATCTATTAAATTGTTGAATGACTGTGTTATAGGTCAGGCATTGACAACCTCCAGCTCATTTGACCTATAGGCCCAAAAGGGATGATTCAGCTCAGAAGTATTCAGGGCAATTGCCACAACCAGCACTTTAATCAGAATTGCAAAGTAGTTGAAATTTTTATTTGTCACGTCCTTATATTCCTTTTCTGATGCTTCTCTACCCACTCACCAGCTGCTCAGGGTCTTCAGACTGCCTTTTACCTGGAATCATACCATGCCCTGCACTGCAGTGCTACTCCTCTACATATTTTTCCATCTTACCATCAACCATGATTAAGATTTCTTTGAAACCAATCATAGGTAGGTATAAAGAGGAAAGTTAGTCTGGTAAAGTGACCTTGTTAGAAGCAGATGGCTTGAGAGCTTGCTGTGTCTGTCTCTGGAGCTGTCTTTTGTTGTTGTTTCAAAGAAGAACAGAATGTTTTTACTTAAATACATTTCTAATTTACAATGATCAATTTGATTCTGATGTATGAATTTGGTATAACGTTACAAGAGAGTCATTAGATGGGAGGATTTGATGAGGAAATAACATTTTCTGAACTAGTGTAAATTTTGTTCATAGGTATAATTTAAATAAAACTAATTTAAAGTTCTTTAACCTTTGCACGATTTTAAAAATCTACAGGTTCCGGGGAAAATATGGGCAAAAATATCTACAGGTTCAGGGGAAAATATGGGCAAAAATAGATTTTTTTTTTCTGTTTTCTTACTAATAAAAGGGAAGATTTGAAAGGAAAGACAGAGACCTCAACCCAAACCAAACCAGAACCAACCAACCCAAACCTCTGTTACAGAAAGAGTTACATACTTAAAAATATTTAAAAATTGAAATAGCTTTTAAAAAGGCTTTCTTGAAACCATGGTGAAACTGTATGGAAGAGAATAAAAAAATACCTAGGTGAAATAGTGACTAAAATACCCCAAATCTTAAAGTGTTTATCTGTAATATATTCATAAATGCTTTTATTTTATTTGACTACCTAGTTCCACCTTGTGGTGAGAGACTAGAAAAGGCCAGTTTTTGCATTTTAATTGATTATAGATTGTTAACCCAAAAGCTGAAAAGAGAAGCCTTCGTTGTCAAAGAGCCAATCAGGTCCAAAGAAGTAGACACATTATTTGTACCACCTAGTGCCAATGTGAATTTTTAAAAAACTCTCTGTTATTTTATCCACTAATACCTTAAGACGTATAACTAATATCTCTATTTCATAATTTTTTTTTTTTAAGATGAGGTTTCACCATGATGGCCAGGCTGGTCTTGAACTCCTGACCTCAGGTGATCCACCCACCTTGGCCTCCCAAAGTGCTAGGATTACAGGCGTGAGCCTATTTCATATACCTGGCCTATTTCATAATTTAAAAATAACCTAAAGGGGATGAGTTCTGTATGGCCTTAATGTTGACTTAACATAGCACCTTAAAAAAGCATAACCACCTTTTTATCATGCCAAATAAGAATATTTCCCTATTATATTTAACTGTACCAATTTAGAATTTATAATTTATGTAGAATCTGAATTGTAGTTTTATTCTTTCACAATTCCTGAAGAAATTGTACTGAAATAAATTTGTAATGAAAAAACAACTTTAGATAAGGCAGCTACCTAAGAGAATACAATGTTTTTGAGCATTTTTTGGTGTATTTAAAAGCATTAATTTTCTTATCAATAATCAATATGTTCATATATTGATATTTATGTTACCTTTATTTTTTCAATTAGGTCGTCTAAGGAGCTCTCCCAGGAGAACCTGATAGCTTATTTTTCATGAACATACTTGTTTGATCTAAAAAAGAATTGCATTGAAAAATATTTTAATTCATAATTTTCACTAATGCAAACGATCCTTTTTCTCTTCACCCAATTAGTACAAGCCAGTGAGGCGATCTCATTTGGGACAAACCTTCTTTTATTATTTATGTTTCTTTCTAAAGATAGCTGATTGTTTTCCAGAATACTGTGTCCTTTAGATATAGACCTTCTTTAAGAGAGGACTGTGAACCCTTTGTGTGGCTGATGTGTTGCTCGCTGCTGCAGAGCTCACTAGACGGCATCCATTTTACCCAAGATTCATTAATGGAATGTCTCTTCCAGTTTCCTTTTTTCCTGAGGGACCGTTCCTCCATTATTGTGTACAGGTTAGGCCCTCGATTTTACCTGTGATTGATTTGTTTTTGCTTAAGATAATGGTTTACAGGGAAGCTTTTATATTGGTCAGAGATATTATGTCCTAATTCTGCTTAAAATTCAGTAGTTTTCTTTGTCTAGGAAAAGCTCAAGCTTCTTAACCCTGCATATAAAGCCACCATGTCCGCCAGCCCATCGTTCTAGCCTTATCTTCTACCTTATGCTTCACTGAACTTCACCAGTGCTTTCCTTCCTTGCAACTCACATACAGTTTTGTGTGTCCTTGCCTTTTCTTTTGTGCTTGCTCCTCCCTCCACCTGGAGCATTCCCATCTTCTTTGCTGGGAGGACCACAGATTGGGTTAAAGCTCCTTATAGCTTTCTAAGTATGCTCTGAATGCATTTACTTTATACTGCAATTTCTTTCCTCTCAGATTATAGGCTTCAAGAGGTGGGACCGTCATTATTGATCTTTGTACCCATAGAAGTTAAAGGATACCCTGCCGTATGACAGATGGATGCTCAATAAATACATTGTGACCTGAATTGAATTGCAGCGAAACAATAATGATATGGTTAAATAATGGAAAGTAAAATTTTTGTGGAATTTGTCTAGATTGACATCCACCACTGTAATGAAAGACTTTTAAAAAATAAAGTTTAAACATTAAGTAAGCAGCTATATGATGATTCTCTTTTCTTCAAAGCAGAATTTGATATAGCCTACATAAAACCAATCAATTATAGTTTAACAAAAGGGAAATTTTCAGTGTAGTATTTTGGATCAGTTAAGCCATTCAGGTAATACAGACCTGGTGTGATCTACTCTGTTCTCAATGCAAAATAAATTTGAAGTATTGTCATGTCATCACCAGCATCTTGTTTAGAATTTTTCTTGCCCATAGAATGTTTCCTAGTCTATTTTTCTTTCTTGGGATATTCTTTTAAGTTAAAGATTAGTGCCCCCTAGAGGTAAATTCTAGGTGTAATGCTGTATACATTTTTTTTTTTAAAGTACTGCAAAATTCTAAGAATTGTGTGAAATACAGAAAATGCTGTATCACCCTTGTTATGTAATTCAGGTTATGTAAGTTAATCCCAGAGTATTTTATAGTGCTTTTACTTTGCTTATCACTTCCTCTAGCGCTATTTATTCAGACAGTCTTTTGTCCCATAGGGAGAAAATATCCAAAAAGAGAAGAAGGAATGCTTTACTAAAAACGGAAAGTGGAATTTTAGGGATAATGGCAGTTAGTATAGTCATCTGTGAAGGACAGCTACCAGGCCAAATGTCTGTGACTCACACTTGGGGTCAAAGAAAAGCTTTTCTATGTAGGCTTAACTGTTTACTTTTCCTTCTTTTCTTTCGCTTACATTTCTCACTAGATCAGATTGAAACCTCATTTCTTTACCCTCAGTTCATTCACGACCACCCTTTACCAGTAATGTTGATTTTTAAATTTTTAATAGCATCCTCTTTTATTCCATTCATTTGTGTTGACGAAACTGACCAGTATCCTAAAGCACTTAGCACAAGGTTAGGCATCTGGTAGTAACTCATGGTGTGTATATTTCTGTTTATTATTGTTAGTGACATTTGCTTTTCAAAGAATGATATCTTACATTTTCATATACAGCATTTTGGTGGACCCTCAGAATAATTAACTGAGACAGGAAAAACAGGCAGTATCATGGGATAACCAGTGTCTCTGGATTTTTTTCACACATTATAGAAGTTAAATTAGTTTATCACTGAATTTTTTTTCTAAAATTATTAAGAAATTAAGCCATAAGTCTTAAGAGTAGCTTTTATTCTGTACATTTTCTAAGTTGACAGGTAATTGATTTTGTTTTTTAAATGATGATAATTTGATTCAAAGATTATAAACTTTTTGTTTTCTAGGTTGAGCTAGAAGTTCTGTTTTCCAGCCTTTATTTTGCAGATAAAAAAACTGAGGCCTAGAGAGTTTAGGCTGTTGGTGCAAATTCATAAGGCCAGGGGCATAATGCTTTTTGTTTTACCACAGCTTTTCTCTTTTCCTAATTTAGATTCGCATAGCATAATATTGTTTTTTCCCTTCTCTAAACATGTCTGTTTTAATTTTTCTTTGTGTTGCATAAATACGATGGTAACAAATGACACCTGGTTTTGGAAAGGTTCCCTTATATAGAGGGTTTTGTTCAGTTTGGCAAAGCAAGTTGTGAAATTGCCTTCCTATGAGATAAGTGTTCAGAATCACACCCCATCTTTAACTGTCCTGGAGTGAGAAAGACACAAGAAGTGGAATATAGAGTGAAATGTGAGTCTAGTAGGGTGTAGCATAGTAGGCCAGAGGGCAAAGAATTCTCAGCACTGGTACAGTCCTGGAAGGCCCCAACCCAATCATGTGCTTGGATTCTACTGTCCTTCTGCGTACTGAGGATATCATACGTGCACAATAAAGTCATCTATTTTGAGAAATCAAGCAGTTGACTGAGAATCAGGAGCTGCATAATATTATTTATATAAATATAATCTTTTAGTGTTCCCATTCAGGCTCTTTTAGAGTTAGGGTGCTTTCTGTTTCTTTTGGAGATACACTGAGAAGTACATATATTTAGATGCATTAATGTACATAACATTCAGAAGCTTAGCTTTTCAGCCTTGTTTTCAAGTAGACCTTAGCCTTATAAATTCAAGCTTGTGTCTTGGAATGGAACTGGGTGAATTCTTAGAGTAATATAGGAGTCCCCAACCCCAAGACCACAGACAGGCAATGGTCCAGTCCGTGGCCTGTTAGGAACTGGGCTGCAGCATTTCCACCTGAGCTCTGCCTCCTGTCAGATCAGTGGTGGCATATGATTCTCATAGGAGTGCAAACTGTTTTTTTTTTTTTTTTTTTTTTTTTTTTTGATGGAAAATGAAAACATTGACCACGCAGAAGTGCAATGGCCCCATCGCGGCGCCAGGCAACGTGCGCCGGATGGGGTGCAGTGGTGGGGCGTCCACAGCCAGCCCAGTAC